>VDFB02347748.1:0-65797 GCA_007258455.2 Sequoia sempervirens | reverse complement strand
GACCTGTTTTTTCTATGATGATCCTACACATACCCCTAATTGTAGTAGTTTCCATGGATGCGGTGGTAGCATTAATAGCAACAAGAATAACAATATAGAAGGACCGATGTTGACCATATGTATAGAAACTCCTAGCATTGAAATAGTCAATTGATGACATGATTTTCTATTGAACATGTTGGGGGTTACCAAAGACAAAAGTGTATGAAGGGACATGGATTTCTGGGTGATTCCACAATAGTGGTTTACATTTTTTGGAACATCCTGATTTTTGCTAAAATCATATATTTTTAGAAAATATAATGATTTAAGCCTTGAAAAGTTTCATTTAAAGGATTCCACTTGAAGAGGATTTGATCAAACCACCTTAGATAAAACCCCCTTGGATAGAACCCTGGTAGTTTTAAACCATACCTATAATGGAATCTCCTTTATACCTATCAAAATCTTGATAAAAAACCACTTTTGATTTACCTTTTGGGGGATCAAATGAATTCATTTAAACTTAATTTTTTCAAGTATGTAGTCCTTATTATTAGCTTCCCAAAAATTATAATTTTAAATATATTTAAAATTTTATTATTATATTTTTTTTTTCTTTTTTTTTGTGAATGTAGGTTTTTCACCAAAAATCAAGCTCCTTGTTCTGCACATGTGGAAAAATAGTAGATTATCAAAAAAAAAATTCTAAAAAATATCTATGCACTAGATATTAATGTCATTGATCCAACAAAAAAATAAAAATTAAATTTTGATACATACAAAAAAGGTTATGTGTTAGCAAGTAAACCTATGTTTGAATTGTAACTAGTCTAACTTCAAAACTTAATTAAGAATTTTTTTTAGTAAAACACTATGAAACCAATTGCACACAATAGATATCGTAGTTACAAATCTAAATTAGAAAAAAATATAATTTTATCCTTCATAGAAAAAAAGTTTTGTGTTAGCAAGTACATGCCACTCTTTAAAAATGTTGTTTACTATTAAAAACTAGTTTTTGAAGGAGATGGAAAAATAAATAAAATTTGATTCCAATTTTTTTAAAAAAAATAGATTTAGAATCTACAAAATAAATGTCACAAATCACTAGTTTGCATCATCTTCAAATTCCTCATGGTTTAGCAGCTATAGGTGCTCGAAAGTTAAGATTTAGTTAAAAAAATTCAGTTCAATGTCTAGTTTGGCCAAAAATTGTAAACCAATATTGTGGGATCCTCTTCCACAATATTTGCAATCCCTCAAAGTAACTCCAAACCTCTACGATTAGAAATAAGTAAATTTCTCAAAGCTTTGAGAGGAGCTACTTGGGAGTATGAGTTTTATTTTATTGAAAAATCTTTGAACTCTCCAAGTCTTATTTCCAAAGAGTGAATTTGATCAATAGGAACCATAAGAGAAGATTATTTAGCTATGGGAGAGGAAGAGTTAGAAGGAGAGGTTAGTGGGGTATGCATTTCAACTCCAACACAAGGAGGGAAGAAACCAGTAGAGAGTTCCGTGGAGAACTCTTCAAAATCTAGACCTTGACAAGGAGGGTTGAACTGTCTTCTAGACCCCATATCAAGATGTCAATAACTCCTAACTAAGTGCCCTAAGGTAGTATATTGGGTTGGGAAGCTCATAAAAAACATCACAATGCTCTATCAATACACATATCGATATAAGAGAAGAAATATTTTGATAAAAAGATAAAGGCAAGAATAGGTTCACATTAGGCTCACTAAAATGTAGAGGATATTTGCTACTCCCGAGTCTCTAGGACAATAAGAGTCTACAAGGAGAAAATGATCCTCAATTACCTCAAAGGAAATGCTCAGGTGACAGGCAAAAAGATAAGGAGCTTTTATTGTAATTTATATTTTAGGATAGATTTTGGAAAAAGGACTGCAGGGACTGAAAAAGCAAACTTTAGAGGTCTCAAATCAAGTTGGCTAGCTCTCGGAAAAGGATAATAGCACGACGCATAGACATCCCCACAATGTGTTTTGATCTCATATGGTTTGAGAATAGAACGTGCTCAAGAAACACACAAAGTCTACTGTCTATCTAGAAACTATAGTTTGAATGTTTTACTAAACTAACAAAATACTAAAATAATAAAAATAACAAAAAGAGAAAACTAACATGCAAGGATTTAAACTAAACGAAATAGAATAATGAGAGAGAAGAGAGAAACAAACTCACAAGAGGTCCAATGCTACGCAACCTATTGCAAAGGCGGTTTTCGTTGCACCAAAAGATTGACTTGTGAATGCTTGATACAACCATTGGATTTATACAAGATCCAAGTTCCATAGGAGGTGGTTAAACCATGTCACAAAGCCCAAGCACTGTGTTGGCCCATGCCGAGGAGACCAAGGGCGACACCTTGCAACAATCCCCCTAGCGCAAGCGAGGGGTTCGAACCTGTGGCCTTGGCTCTAATACCAAGTGTTGCAAAGACGACTGTCGTTACACCAAAAGATCGACCTATTAATGCCTGATACAACTGTTGGATTTAGACAAGATCCAAGATCCACAAGAGGTAGTTAAACCATGTCACGAAGCCCAAGCACTGTGTTGGACCATGTCAAGGAGACCAAGGCCACCCCTTGCAACACAACCTCTCGCAACACTCTAAATGAACAACCTACACACATAGAAATAAGGAAAAATGTTGGGGTTGTTTCGGGGCTTGCCTCAATCAAACCCTCGTTTTGGTTTTTCCACCTCTATGGAAAACTAAATAGACAAATAGAAAAGATTTTAGATAATAGCTAGATAGATTGACAAGATACAAAAAATGACAAGCGAAAATATTAATATGCTACTTGATATAAAACACAATAATGCAATAAAAAGAGTGAAGATACCTCCCCTTAAGCAAGCTAACAATGTCGAAGGAGAGCATGCAACACTCTCGATGAGTTGAGAGAGAGCTGAGACCTTGATGTAGAAGCTAAGACATGCAAAAAAGCTTGAGAAAACGGTTTAGAGGTGTAGAATGAGAAAGAGAGCTAGAATGAAAGGTTGCAAGAAATTGGCTAAGAGAATGAAAGAATGTGAGTTTGAATGGAAGAATAGCATGCAAGTAGTTTTTGGGTCCGTCTGTGACCATAGAGGTGTTACACTTCACGAGTAGGAAGAAGTGTAACATCCCAACGACCATAGAGTCAGGAATCTTTTCGGGATGTTCGCATGGTGTACAGATGGTTGTGCATCATGTTAGCATCTACGACAAAAAATCACTTAAATATGAAAAACAAAGGGTGTAAGGATGGAATTAGAGGTAAGTGAAAGGGAGAATTTGCATTATCATCTTTTATTTGGCTAAAGGGAAGGTTATGTAATGTGAAATTGCCCGAGACTCAATTTTACAACACTACATACACTAACATATATATCATCTACAATCTTTACTAGATGTGCAAGACACTTAGTAGATGCCCTCTATACAATCTAAAATGGTTTTTTTCCTATAGAAATTTTAGGGAGTTATTGAAAGGAAATTTATCTTGTACCAATATGAATCATCTTATAGAAGTTTTTCTTCTACCAAGTTTCATAAGAGATTGCCAAGACTCATGTTGACAAACCTAATTTGATCATTTATATGTGAATGATATATATAACTATAATTTAATTATGTACTCATCTTCTTCCACAATATACAACCAAAATAACTTAATATCTTAATATATATCTAAAATGATACTTTTTAGTAACCCATGTAATCTAAAGTTACTTTGAAACCTTTGGAAGAATTGAAAAATCACTAGTTTTTAATTTTAGACAAAAAGAAGAAATTGTGTGAAACTTTCTATAAACCTTAAACAGTTGAGTAGGAAAGAAAATTATGCTAAAAATACCTTCTATCCCTTTATTAGCTATGTTACTCCAGCATTGGGGACGGGGGGACACCAGGAGGGGGAGACAGGTTTCTGGGACGGGGGGACAAAGTGGCCTCAATTTCGGGACGGCGACGGGGGGCAGGAGGGAGGGGCGTGTATACTATATACTATATACTATACATATGGTACTTAAAATGCTAGTTATGAAAAGATGTATAAGACTATTAAGAAGTAAAATAACAAAATTGAAATACTAAATAGTAAATACTTGAACATTGAAGTTTTCAATATCGAATTACTAATTAGAAATTAGAATAGTAATACTCAATACTACAATGTAACAATTGTCGAATCGGAAAATGGAAGATTTCTATTATATGATATCAAAAATATCTGATCATAAAGATGATTACAATGAGTAGCATGATATCAAAACAAGTACAAAATCAAAATGTCAAAATGACAAAATGTAGTGAAGGAGGCAGAGGCCTCTAATCATCCCTCGGGAGGTCGGCAAACTCCTCATCACTAGAACCACTGGACTCCCCAAGGTCAAGATCCACCAAAGGAACACCAACCAGCCCTATATCTGAAGCATCCTCATCCTCATCAATCTGTGATGGCTCCTCTGGCTCTACATCCCATCTATAGGGCTCTCCTTGTACACGTGTCATGCGGTCAGTGATACGCAAGGCACTATGTACAACCACTAGCTTCTCTGCCTTCCTAGAGGTAAGTCTGTTTCTCTTAAGAGGGTGGATGAAGCTATAAGTAGACTAGTTCCTCTCAGAAGCTGAAGAACAAGAAACCTAGGACAACAAAAGAATGGCTAGTGTGGTACTCAATGATTTCGGTCCATAACAAGTCCACCACAAAATTGGATCCTCCTGTGCCATAGTTCTTATGTCCGCCTTTGCTGTAGCCTTATAACCCCTAAGAGTAGCAAATTTCATCCACTTAGTGCGAATGTTGCTAGCAGCTTCAGCATCATACATCCTATCAATCCACCTGAAGAACCCTTCCTTCACCTCATCATCCCGAATCGGTGTAACTCTACCAGGCCTAGGCATTTACCACTTCAAATTCAATGCATAAGCAACCATGTGCAAGGGAGTGTTTATTTTGTCCCATCTGCGCTGAATAATAGGCTAAATGTAAACATTATAGAATGCTAAAGTGGGGTCCTCCTCTCGCACAACTGCCCTCATCTGACCAAGCATAGAATCAATGCACTCATACACCTCTCCAAGGTTAGGTGCATCCCCATCCCCATAACTGATGACCTGGACAACTGGTGTAATGATGGTGACAATATATTTTGCATCATTCCAAAATGCATCACTCTTCACTATCTCCTTCACTGTCTTCCCCTGCTCTGTCTTGGCCCCATCCCACTGATTCTATTCTTGTGTCATAACCATGAGTTGCAGTGGCTCTTGCAACTCAAGCATTCTCTCCAAAAGAATGAAATAGGATGCATATCTGGTTTCAATTGGTTTCAAGAACTCCTTCGCGAAGCTCCTGTAGATGGCATGTGAAGTGTGGTGGTTGTAGATATACATTTGCACATCTCTAGCATTGTTGACCACTCCTCTAATCCACTCAATCTTTCCCATGTCCTTGAGTGCATTGTTCATGGCATGCACACAACATGGAGTCCACCAAATGTGCCTGTATGTTGCCTCAATAAGCCTCCCTGCAGCTCTGCACACATGTGCTGCATCTGTCACTACTTGGATCACATTTTGTGGTCCAATCTCCTCAATAGATACCCAAAGGATCTCAAATTGAAAATGAACATCTTTTTTATGCCTTAAACAATCAACTACCCTAAGAAAGAATGGCCCCTCTGAACATGTAACTATGACATTGATGAGTGGACGATGCCTAATGTCTGTCCACCCATTTATAACTATGATGCATCCAGACTCCTCCCGACATGCCCTCATCGTCTCCATCAATGAATTGATCTTAGCATAGTTGTTATCCATGATCGTGGTCCTCAATTTGTGCTCACCTGGTGGCACATATGATGGTCCTCCCTTCACCATCGAAATCATCTCCTTATAATACGGAGATCGAGCTACATGGAATGGGATTCCATTGGCAAAAAAGAACTTGCCAATGGAATCATCTATGGGGTTAGGTTGACTTTTCATCTTGCGTTCCCCCTTGCCTTGTTGTGATTCAGCCATAGTGCTATAAGTGGATGAAGGTCCTGAGGCTGACCCTTACAATGTTCCTACTCTCTGATGCAATGTAGGAGTAGAAATATGTGGCTGCCTCTACATTTGCTGCTCCTGAATCTGCTGAATAGTCTAAATATGTTGCCTACTAGACAAGATAGTAGGCATTAGAATTTCCACATCATCTGGAACACCCCAAAGCTTGTTGAATTCAATTCTGTATTTCAAATTTTTAGGGTTCTTCAAAAAATCACATGCTTCCACACCTTTTCCTGGCCAAAAGAGGAAGTGTGCATTAACTTTGGTGATGCTCCCAAACCAATCATCACCACAAATGTTGCATTTCCATTTCCTTGTACCACCACCTGATGACGTTGGGGTTGTTATTCTTGTTGCAAACTGTTTGAGAAGAGATTTGGGATCATAAGGACCCCTAGCCCACTTTGCCAAAAGCTGGGAGGGGCAATCAGTAGAAACTGGTGCACTAGCTATGGAACTAGTTTGTACTTCCGGATTTGACCCATGCTCACCCCCCTCATTGGGCTTATCCTCATGCTCAGGTTCATATTCTGATTGGCTTGCATTATGAGAATGAGTTTCCATCTCATCCTCACTCATTTCATGACTGTGGGAGCTCATTTTGACACTGCATTTCACAAAATGAAAAAAAAAATCAATAAACACATAGTTTCAGCCTCTGCCCTACTTTAAAATTAAAAAAATAAAACTCTATATTTTAAATTTTTTAACAAATTTTAAATTGCAAAACAAAATATAAATTAATTTAGAAAATGGAACAACAAGAAATGAAATAAGAAAAATTAAAAAATGAAACAACAAGAAATGAAAAAACATTGAAAATCAGAAAATAAAATAAAAAATTAGTTAAAAACCCTACCTTTTGCTTGAAAAATCTCTTCAACAAGGTGAAGAATCTTCCTCTTCTTCTTCTTGGTCCTTGACACTCTTCTTTCACTTGCAATCACTCCTTTCACTCCTCCAATCACTCTTTCCTCAGCCTTCACTCTTCTTCTTCTTGCTGTAGCAAACAAGTAGAAATGCAAATGTGAAAAAAAAATGAAGATTGGAGGGCATTTTGAAGGCATGTAAGAGTGTAGATGGGCCCCACATGCCCTTAGGTTTCAAATAGAACCAATAAAATATTAAAAAAATGTCTTAATTTTTTTTTTAAATGAGCATTTTGACTGTCCACCGTGGGAGACACTTGGGCATCCCCGAGACGCTCGAGGGACGCCCAGGCATCTCCCTCAGTGTCTCAGAGACACCAGGATGTTTCCGCATCTCCGGCGATGAGGCAAAAATGGTACCACCATTGGAGACGTGGGAACACCGTCCCCACATCTCCGGGACGTCCCCATTCCGGAAACACTAGGGCTTAGGGTGGGATGCGTCCTCGGGGTTCATTGTTTATTAGAGAATTCCTGACTTGGTAACAATATTTATAGAATCAATATTTTGAATGTATAATTAGCTTAATGATGACTATGAAGGAAAGTGTGCAACAAGGAAAATGATGATTAAAGGAACCTTTATAAATTATGCTTTTTATGACTGAAAAGTTACATCTAATCTCAAAAATATGCTTCTAAGGGGTGCTTGCCATATAAAAATGGGTTATTATTGACAAAGGGTGTGCTTGAGGAACTCGTCATGTTAAATTTGAATATGAGTGGAAAAGTTCATACATGAGGAACCCATGCAATGTGAAATTCAGAAATGAGTGGAACATAGTGTTTCCGAAGAAGGGCTCACCACAGTCTGATCAAGAATCTTACCATTGTAGAAACATTGTAGTATCCAATACTTTCCTATCATAATGAGGTTGAGGACACTACACATCAGGTGTGGTCTCATTAAAATACACATTATCATGGTGCAGTCGAGAGGTTTCATAATGAAGTTCCTACTCCCAAACCTCAAACTTGGAGCAAAGTTTCACACTTTTGGGCAACTTTGAACTAGACTCGAGCAAGATACAAAATATAGCAAAAATGGATCTAGATTTAGTGACATTATCTAAGGTAATAAAGTGATCAATAATATTAGACATTTCTTGTAGAATATCTTCATCCCTATATTCTAAAGGGAGCTCTCAGAGATGCACCCAAATAGGAACCATGTTAACCTTGGTAATGTTAAAACCAATAGACTAGCTTTCTAAATGAAGAAAAGCCTTACAAAAAACCAAGGACCTCCTTGACAAATGCAAATGCAATTACATATATTAAAAAATATATAATATAATATATTTATTTTTAATAATTTATATTATATAAAATATAAAATAAATAATAATGATAATTATTATGGAAATTTTACTGTATAAAATATATAATTGAATATATTAATACAACTGTATATTATGTTTTTTATTAGATTAGCAGGAAAGGGCCTTGATGCCATACAAAGCAAACAATAGGGTTGAACAACCCAACAAAACAAACTGGCCAAACACAGTCACCAGTTAGAAACAATGGGCCAGAACAACGAAAAACAAATAGACCAGTAGGAAAATAAGAGCTACCAACAAAATATAGACCAAAAACAACTAAAGAGAAATAGCTCAAGCACCAGATATTAGATCCAACAACAAAGCTACCAAGGGCTTGTTAAACAAAAAAGAGACCTTTTGATATTTCTTCTTATGTTGTACTACTGTCCAAGACAAATCATAAGTGAGAATATTTGGATTGGAAAGGGAAGAATCCCTTTCAGAGTAACTAACAATTGGAACAAAAGATGCTTTAGGTGAAGCATCCTAACCCAAGATCGAAGCATTATGATTTGTAGTTAAGCCAACCTTTCTCAAATGGGGGCAACATGGGCCTCAAGGGAGGAAACACACACAGTAGGAGGAGAAGCCTTATCCAGAAATAAAACAACAAAAGCCTTAGGAGAAGCGACACCATCAGCAGCAGGATTATTCTTCTGCATAGAAGGAGGAGGCCTGGAATCCTTGCACTCGAAGAAGAATCAGTATTAGGGAACACTGTTAAATGTTCTTAAAGAGCATTCTTTCACCAAGTGGAGGAAGAAACATGATGAGAGCGATGAGGACAATCCTGAGCCAGGTGTCCAGTAGAAAAATATCATCTACAACAAAAAGGAATACCTTCATAATCCACCAGATGAGACCAAGACCAGCCATTAACCGAAAGCACTAACTCACTAGCTAAAGCCTGATATACATCAACCTCCAGCAAAATCCAAAAGGAGGTGTGAGTAAAGGAAGCAATGTCTAGTTTCAAGAACCTACCAAGAGCATTTCCAATATCCTTATAAGTAGAGGATCACCAGAATTGTAAGGGGAGATACGAAAATCTCACCCAAACAAGTATTACATCAATGGGTTCCCTCAAAGGGTTGAAGGAATGAACCCAAGGCCTCATGGACAGGGCATGAGAGTCTCATTCCCACAATCCATGATCTAAAATTGTCTATCTATCTTCAAGAGAATAAAAGTTATTGGCATTTAAATTCACACCTCTGGAATGCGTATTTGAAATGGACAGCTATGCACAGATAAACTGCTCTTCAAATTAGGAGGGGAAGCTCCCTCTTGTTGATGGTGTTGAAAGAAAGTAAACTAAGAACTAAGTTGCCTATCATTTTGATCAGCTTAGAGCACAAGGTTTGTTATCACGGAATCTAGCAGCGCTCGTTCCACGGATAACCCCCCTACGAAACTTGTCTGTTTCCTAGGATTCGTGAAGTTCAAGTACGCATAACGAGGGCATTTTTATGCCACCTCGAAATGCGTTCCCAAGTCTCGAATAGTCCATTCAAGCATTCCCCCTTGTTCGCCTCGCAAAGACCTTCGAAACGAGATCTTTCACGACGTTTCACTGTTCTTACTTTGCAAATTGCGAAAAATGCAGTGGCACTGAAAAAGTGCGCTCCTACAGTGAAATTCCAAAAATTTGACTAAGTCTGGAAATGCAAGGGCGCTAAAATTTAGCGCCCCTGCATGCAGTGAAATTCCAAAAAGTGTAAGGGCGCTAAATTTTAGCGCCATTACATTTTCTTTCGACACTTAAACTTTTTTCACGTTTCTGGCACGTTTCTTCATGTTTTCGCATTTTTCGTCAATCGTGCCACTTTTCGTGCCTAAATTTATTGCATGACTTGAGTTAGGTTTTTGATTTTCATTTTCACTTAAGTGAATGAAGTTCGCCATTTTATTGTTTGCATTTCTTTTTATCTCCTTTTCCTCTTGCTGGGCTAATTGCACTTCAACTACAAATCACGTTTTTGGAGTTTCGCCATTCTTTCCTCAGCGAATTTTCGCGTCTTGGTTCTGGTAAGTTTTTTTTGCATTGTCTTTTTCTTATGTTCTGTATATGATTTAATGTTCATTATTTGCGTGTTGTTCTTGATTCGCATTTTGTTCATTCACGTTTTTCATTCCATTTCGTGTTTTGTTTTTTCCCTTCGCATTCTTCTTCCTTCTAACCCCACGCACTCTCTTCCTTCGCGTTTTCCTCTTCGCGTTTTCCATTCATTGTTTGCTTTCATTGCACGAATGATGGCAAGCCTTTGCTAACCCTACGCTTTCTTTTCTTTGTTTTCCTAAACGCGTAGTGTTCTTCATTCGTGCTTTTCTTTCCAACACCCATCCCTATTCTTCATACGCGTTTCTTTCTCCATTCTCCTCTGTACGCAATGTCCCTTGAGAACTTCTATCTACCCGGCATGTTTGTGTTGAAATATCTTTGTCAGAAGCTCTTCATTCGTTTTGGTAAACATTGAAAAGATCCATCATTGTGAAAGAGGATTCCTTTGATTGCGTATGTAATAAGATGGAGACAAATTCAAAAGTTTTCATTGTTACAAACATTGTATCTGCTAAGCTCAAGCGCCTTCGCCATCCCTTATTGCATCTACATTTTCAAAAATTGCCAAATTTGCAAAAGCGTTGAAATTAAGCGCCATGACATTTCAAAGATAACCAAAAATTGCCTAACACTGGAAAGTGTAAGGGCGCTAAAATTTAGCGCCCTTACACCAAAAGCAATTTTCCCAAAATGTAAGGGCGCTGAATTTTAGCGCCCTTACACTTTTTTCAGACTTTTTCCAATTTCTTCCAAACGAACTTCATTTTTGACCAGTGCATTCCTGAGCCTCGTTTTTCCGCATTCGTGCATCGTTTTGCGTGCCTCACCATCCGCTCCATGCTTTTCCACCCTCTTGCTCATTTCACGCTTTCCCATGTTCCCTAACAATTGGTGTTTGTTCTGGCTAGACGGATTGCAGTCTACTCTCAGAGATCGTCAAATCAAGAGTACTCAGTGTTCCAGTTCTTTTTGATGACTGCTACGAAGCCTCCTTCTTCGAAAGCAAAAACAAGATGAAGTACAAATATCAAGGTGTCTATCCGCCAACTATGGTGCTTTCAAAAGTTGAAGAAATAAAGGATACAGAAGTTGGCCACCAAGACTTGGTTGACTTCGCAAAGTTGACAGAGACGAAGCCTCTCCCTGATTCAATGAGAGCAATTGTACACAACAATCTCCACTTGGTGGCGATGTTCCCTACAGCTGCGCACAATACTGAGTTTGTTCTTCAAGTGGCGTCTCATTACATCCGAGAAAGCAGAAGTGTGATCAACTCTTCCGGGCATGAGATTCTGAGACTCGACCCCGATTTCTTTGACATTGTCTTCAAGGTCCCTCATATGGACAAATATATTGACATCTCTATATCAAAAGCACAGGAGATCTTTGATGCTGATCCCAATAAAGCCAAACAGTTGATAAATACTCAATGGCTCAAAAAGCCTAGATCGTCTGTTTCTAGATGGCCGAAAGGACTCCTGAGAAGTGACTTCAAAGATGACGTCAAGGATATGATCATGTTTCTGAGCAGAGTGAAGGGTTTGCCGGAATCATCCACCTTTCACGATTGGATGTATGAGTACATCAGGATCATAAGGAGGCAGAAGGTGCATATTGACTGGGGTAAACAAATCAGTGATGAGATGCACGAGCAGTTGATTAATGCTCCTTCTACATTAAAGTTCTACATGACTTCTTACCTGGTGTACGCAGCAGCTGTGATGAGACAATTCCCAGGTCTATCTACAAAGGAAAATCGAATGATGGTGCCTGTGTACAGATATTTCTATCAGTTGGAGCTGAAGGAGAGCTTTCATCATTTCAGACGGGTCACTGATGCTTTCTTTGCGCCTCTACTCTTCAACTTTGATCCAGCTTTGGAAAGAAGAAGAGTGTCTGATGAGGCTTATAAGGTGGTAAGTAAAGTTGGATGCATTTTTCTCCAATTCCCAACGTTTACTTACTTGAGAGTAGGTTGTTACACCGTTGTCCTTGGTTATTACCACGTTATCCTTCTGACAAGTGGGTCTCATGGAAACATGCAGACACCGGGCGTTTCCGCAAAGAACGAAGAAGTAACCACAAGCGTGGGTTCAAGTTCCCACTGACCATCGGCCGATATACTATCCAAATTGCACAAAAAGCTAAGTCTGTCTATGCTGAAATGCAGATCATGACCATCAAAACCTACAGGTATAGGTTTGATTTTGACTACCGAGATGTCAGAAAGAAGTTGCAAAAAGGTCACCAACACAGGTACCGTTTTGAAGACATCTGGGCAGATTGCAGAGATGAAGAGGCCATTCGCAAAATGGACTATTGCAGATTGACAGTCCAGCAAATCAGAGATCTTGGTATTGCTGATCTACCAGAGGATTTTGAGGATCCAAGTGATATCATGAACGCTGTCTATGATGAGCAAGGCATTGCTAAAAGGCCGTTGCCTGCAATACAATGGTCTAGGAAAGAGGTCACCAGCATGAGAGAAAGGCTGAGACCAATCCTAGCCGACACAGAAGAATGGTTACATAAACATGGTCATGCAATGAAAAGTTTCAGGACAGACTCAGAAGGAGAAGAGTCCGAGGCAGAAGCACGCCAACAACAAGAACTTCGCGACAAAAACAAATCAGCGGCCGTTCCCACTTCTTCACGGAGAGGCCCTAGGATCAAGTTCACTGTTGGTAAGAAAGATGCCCAGGCTCTCCAAGAGACAGAAACGACGGAATCTCATCCATCTCGCTCTAAGGGTAAAAAGCCTATTCTGGAGGAGATAGATTCCGATGAAGAAGATACTTCAAGCGACCAATCCGCTGAAGATGAAGATTCAGCAGAAGCAGACTCCGATGCCAAAGAGGTTTCTGAAAGCGGACAAGAGTTTGATGAAGATTCTAAAGAAGGATATGAAGGTGACTTCGAAGGTGAGCCAGATTCGGAGAGACAAGAGGGTAATCAACAGGAACCCGAGCATGATGAAGAAATAACTACTCCTCCCGAGAATGTAGTTGAGGAAATCCACAGAACATCATCACCCGTGACTTCAAACGTTCCTCATACCCCTCCAGATTCAAGAACTCCTCCACCTCCTGTTCCCTTGTCACCTATTCCTACCACAAGCATTCCTGCATCCGAGATATCCCCTATCCCTGCAGCATCAACCCAGCTTGATACTCCTTCAGTAACAAGCATCCATACGGTTGATATACTGTCAAGCCCACCATCGTCCATTCCTAGCTTTTCTTCGCCAATGTATGATATCACTTCTGAAAACGAATTCAATCATTTCATGAATGAGTCAATGCGTGATCAGCTCAATGTGTCAACTACAGGAGCGATGATGACAATCACTTCTCCAATTGTCACGATACCAATGGTGAGTTCAGATGTGACAATAATTTCAGAGGTGGCAATGGCGACTGACTTGACAGTAAATCCAGAGGTTCACACTTCTTTTCTTCCTCGGCTAATATCTCAAGTGTCGAAGCGTAAAAAGCAAATGATTTCTCTAGAGGAGCTCGACCTTGAAGAGATAGTTCTTCCAAAGGCCAAAGGGAAGAAGAAGGAAAAAGTATACTCGAGGCTGAATGTTGATAAGTTTGGCCACAAGTATGCTGAAATTGGCATACCACCGAATCAAGAAGGTGATGTCAATATGGAGGACTACACAGTAACAAAGGTCCATCTTGGCAAGGTTACCAATGAAAGTGCAAAAGCCGATGCGCAAGTCACTTTGGATATCTTGGCAGGAAGGCTGGACAAAGTTGAGAAATCTCGTAACATGTACAAACAGAGGGCAGAGCATTATGCCACTGTTGTAAAGAGACTTGCCGGTTCTCCAAGTAATGCACAACCGGGCCGACAGCAGAATATTGAAGACCACCACAAGAAAGCCGAGAAATTCGCCTCCAAAGGCAGTGTGTTGTATGACTTTGTTGAAAAGATCATCAAAAACGGATCTCAGATAATTTTGGCTGCGGATGAGAAAACCACCATGTTGGCCAATCTCACCACAGAGCTTGACAAAGAAAAGAGCGTACTTTCCCAGGAGCGCAGAGACATGGAAAAATGCCTATTGTCATGGTCGGAATGAAAAAGGTAAAGCTCAAGAAATTGGTGGAGGTTGGGGTAATTCCACAAAGAAAAGTTTTGTAGAGGTAAAAGAACCATTGAAACACAGATTCAAGTGTCTAATCTCTCATTGAAGATCTTCACTAAGTATGTGAAGATGCTGACTCGCATCGCAAATATTCTTGGACAAAGCACGAGTTTCTGGTCAACTTCTTGAGAAGAATCGTATCTTCCTGCCGGCCACATAAATATCCCTGATCTTCAAGGAAGCCATCACGAATTTGATTGACAGTTTAGACTTCTCAGAAGCTTCGCTGAACATCATTTGTGATACAAGGCTCACATTGGACAACCTGAAGACGCATCTTGATAGGTGCAAAAAGATTCACTCATCTGCCATGAGATCGATCACTAGAATTCACACCATTGTGGATTACACCGTTGGTCCAGATGAGAAGTTCGTGCAGGAGACTAGGAGGAAATTTGAAGACTTCCGCACCCAATGCAAAGAGACGTGAAGCAGCCCCCTATTCTCTGTTGGACATTTCCGTGCATCCCATTATGCATCTTAAATATTTCGACATTTTCAATGCTATTTTGTAAATTGTAATTACACTAAGTCCAAAGATGTAATATTTTCAAAACAAATTACTTTGACTTTTGGTCAGTTAGGTGAGATTTCTAAAATCGCCACCTAACTCTCCCTATTTTCTCTCAATCTCTTTTCCTTCTTTTGCCATCCTCTTTCTATATAATGTGAGGGATTTTTACTAAATATCTTTAGCCTTTTGCAACTTAAGTGCTCCCTTTGTAAGCAACGAACTTTGCGTTCATGCTTTGTGAATGAGATTCAATAAATAAAGAAAAGGATTGCAAGCCAAACTTTGCGTTGGATTCGATACTTTTGTAAGTTGATCTGATTTGGTAGTGATTAGTTCGAGGAATCTGAAAGACTCTAAGTAGTTGATGTAAACTTTGTGTTACATTCGTTATTTAGATTGCATTGTATTTCTTTATCATTGGTTGAGTGATCTATAAGACTTTGTGCTTATAATCATTCATGCTCTTGCATGTTCTTGTTGAATAATCTACAAGACTTTGTGCTTGTAATTATTCATACTCTTGGATACTTTGTCTAAGGATCTACAAGACTTTGTGCTTGTAATCGCCTAACACTTTGTTGACGATCTACAAGACTTTGTGCTTGTAATCGCTCATGCTGTTCAAGAATTGCCGCAAGGCCTAAGAAGACTGTGCTTCTAATGTGCAAACGTACGCTTATGCAGATCCAACATTGATACAAAGCTACTAAAACCACTTTGTGCCTCTATGTTTTCCTTTTAATTTATTTGTTTGTTGTTAATTACTCCCAGATTCTCAGCATTTCGCTGACTAAATAGATATTAACACGCTGGTTGCTCGCTCTGCTACTAGAATTTACTATTGTTTCTCTTACAAAGAAGAAGGGCGCCTCCCCTTTCCGAGAGGAGAGATTCACATCTCACATAGCTGTGGCTGAAGTCCAAGTTGTGTAATCTGTCGAAAGTTGATTACATAATTTTCACCCAACAAGGTTTATTAAACACAGACGCTACAGCTGAGATTTTCTGATTTAAGAAGTTCAACTACGACTAACTTAAACTAAAGACGTTTCTAACTTCTCAAGTAATAAGCAGAGCAAGAGAAACTAGAAATGAACAAGGTAGATTTTCTGACAAAATACTTAAATAAACTATCTCTCAAAAAACATCTACACACTTAAATGTAAGTTGAAATCAAGATCATAAAAGTAGAACATAAATAACTGAAATCTGAGATTTTGAACCAAGGCAAAAGAGGCTCATGATTTTATTACTCAAACTTCTAGAACAAAACTCACTTCTAACATGCCTGGAACAAAAAATTGCAGCTAAAGAGGCTTGCAATTTATTCTTACACAATAGAAACAACAATCACACTAACTCCTTGTTGGCTAAAGAGGCTCAACAATTTGCTATCACAACACAATTGAACAACACTTGAATAACGAATAGAAGGCACAATAGGCTCAGCATTTTGTTATCAATAGCATGGTTAAAGAAACTAAATGAGCAAAGGCTCTTATTTATAGAGAAGCAGAGGAGTAGGGAACCCTAAAATCTCCTTGCTTTCACAATCTAGTGTTTGCTCAGCAAGCAAGCTTTATTACTAATTCTAGAAAGAAGATAACATCTAAAACCTAAGAAAGCAGAAAAAGCGGGAAACGCCAACTATTACATTTTATCTTCTTTCTCTTCTCAAAGAATGGATATGAATTATTCCAAGAATAGAAAGAAAGCGAGAAAGAAAGCTTCTAGAAGAAAGTTGATTTAAAGCTCAATCACATCTGCTAGGAAGTTGGAAATTGTGTCCCGGTTCGGTGCATCTATGCCCTCAATAGCAAAACACCGCTTTTCTAGAATATCTTCAGCATCTGCAACAGACCTAAGAAAATCTTCGACCTCATTGGCCGCTTTCTCAAACTTTGCTGACCTCATCAAAATATGACCTATCCTTCCACCAACTAGATTGCAACTGTGAACAACACTCTGGAATTGATCTTGTACTTCATCAAGCCCGACGTCGGAACCATCTTCAAGACTGTACTGAGAAGGAATCTCTGTGATGAACTCACTGATGAAAAGAAGAGCTTCAATCACCCTTTGTCTGTAGGTGATAAATTCTTCGGATATCCTCTCATAAGTTTTAACTTTAAAAACATGAAGGTCTCTCCAAGCAAGGATTTGTCTCTTGTGTTCTTTTGAAACTGCTGAACCATAGGCTGTGTCTAAATCAGCAATGATGATCTCATGCCTTGGTCTTACTTCAACTAGTGTTTGTTCAAACCCTTGGATACCTTGACGTAGCTCATGAGCGTTTTCTCTTAACTAGAAAATTCGTGCCAAGATCTCCCTTCCTTTGACAATGAAGCTCTCGATCCACTCTTGAGTTTCTTTCCCATAAATGACCAACTGTCTTAACTGTTGATGATCAGCTGGTGTCTCTAAAATCTGGGGTAGCAACTGGGTTGCCTGTGAAGAACCATGGACAAGGTTAGAAATGAAAAGCCTGAGATACTGACTTTCAGCCTTCAGGGCTGATCTGTCTTCTCCATCCTTAAGCACTCTTTCGTGAAGGTTTTCGGACAGAACTCTGAAAAGACTCAAATCCACATGTCTAGTATTTCTACCAAGATTAGGCTTGACGATGACGAAATCATCCATATTCACCTCATCCCTGTTCTTGTCTTCTGGGGGCAATGCAGTCTCCATGACTATCTTGTTATCAGGGTTCCTATCAAAGTGAACTTGCTTCTTTGCTTTCTTCTTAGGAGGTTCCTGATAGATGTTATCGAGATCATCAACACTCACATGATATGAAGGCCTTCTCCTAACTCTTCCTAAGGAGTTCTCAAGCCAAGACACGGTGGTATCTGTTGTGAGCTTTTCACACATCGCCCCATTCAAGATGGGGACCCCTAAATTTTTGCTCCATTCTAGTCTTTTGGCTTTGGTTTTTGTCTTTCTCTTTCATTCTGCTTCTTTTCTGCTATCTGTTTTCCGAGGACGCTCCTGTCCGCGAGCTAAAAGGTGAAATTTTGGGCCAAGTCATAAAATTAGGGTTTCACATCTTTAGGTCATTTTGGGGTCAAATTTAGTTGGTCGGTCAGCTTTTGAGCCTAGTACCGCTATTAAAATGCTTTCAGCAAACAACCCCTGAATTTTCACTAAGTTCTGCCAACTTTCTATTTTTAGTAAGTGTCAGTTTAGGGTTGATTTTCCTCGAGATTCTCACATTTTGGCAACTTCATTACATTCTGAACACTTCAAGTCCATTTCTGGCAAAATTTGAGCAAAAACAGACGACTTGCTATTTTTAGCAGTCCAGCTTCCAGGGCAGATTTCAAGGTCTACATGTTACATTTTCTGATGCATGTTCGAAGATTCTTTCTGGGTTTTTCGAGCCCTTCACAGTGATATGACATTCAAAGCAGTATGACAACCTTCAGCTCTCAGCCTTCAGAGGACGATATTAGGGTTTGCATGCAGACTTTTTCAGCGCATGTCGGCATATTCGTTCTGGGTTTTCCAAGAGCTTCACGATGGTGTAACATGCAAATGGAACCGATCACTTTTCAGAAACTTACTATTTTAGCCAGTGCTTGCATGTTGGAGATTTTTCTGGGTTTTTCTGGGTTTTTTGAGATTTTTCGGGCAGTATGACATGCAAAATCATCCAGCAGCCGGACGGTGACTTTTTCGGCCACTTTCTATTTTTAGTAGGTACCACTTAGACAGCTATTCAGCACTCCAAAACTGCAAACTGATCGTCATGCAACTGAAACGAGGTCAAACGGAGCTCATCTGAGGTACATGCAAAAATTAGGGTTTCGAGCTTGAGAGCTAAAAATGAGGAGTCCGACGTCAAAATCCCCAAAACTTAAGTATCCATCATGGTCAGCATCTTTCAGGAAGTCTGCTGGCAAAATTTGAAGGCAATCGGAGAACTTGCTACTTTTAGTAAGCTATTCCAGACGCAGGCTATAAATAGAAAGTCGATCTCAAGCGTCAGCGCAAACAGGAAAATTCACCAACGAGGATCACATTGTCCAAATTTCAACTCAAACGGAGATAGGGAAGTCTCAGAAATGAGCACTTACTATAAATAGTAAGTCACGTCAGAAACAGCTATAATTGGCAGGTTGACATCAGATCTCAGCAGGTACAAGGCAAACATGTGATGAAGAGTCCTTGGCACGAATTTCAAGACAAACAGAGTTGCAAAGAGTGAGAAATCAAATAATTGCTATTTTTAGCAGGTCAAGACATAGAAATTAGGGTTTCCGACATTCACACAGAAGCAGCATCCAGCCACAGTTGTTACATTTCAGGCAATTGGCACATGAAATTTGAAGACTTTCTGAGCAATTTCTATTTTTAGCAGGTTACTAAAAATAGCAGGTACAAACAGGAATTAGGCATTGATAGCACAAGTCAGTTGAAATTCAGAGCAAGGCAAAAATCAGGCTTTCCAAGGTCAAAATTCAGTTGACGGCGCAAAATTCAGAGAACTTTCTAAAAATAGAAACTCAGGGCGAATTAGGGTTGATAGGGGAAAATCAACTTAAATCTGGCAGAGGACATAAAATTCACTAAAACGGATAAAATTTGGAATCCAGCATTGAAATCCACCTTGAGAAGCTGAAGAGAGGCAGAAAATTGACTAAGTCTGGAAAACTAGAAGTAGCATGGGTCAAAGGTGCCCTTGGGCTTGAAACTTCACTAAGTGTTGAGATTGAAAGCAGAGAGGGTCATTTGCGCCTAAGCTGAGGAAGGGTCTCCAAAATATTCTAAGGCATGGAAATTAAAACCTCACCCCTCCAAATGCGCCCAAGGCATAAATTGAAAGCTCCATGTGGTAAATGCGCCCCAAATTGGATGTCTAACCTATGATTTGCGCCCCTCTTTGGAAGTGAGTTGGAAAATCTTCTAAGTCACTCAAATTGGAAGGAGGATATGTCAAATGCGCCCTTGAAGTAGGCATGGTCAAATGCGCCCATGGCAAGATTGAAAGTTGGAAGGGTCAAATGCGCCATTGGTGTTGAATAAGAATTCGTCTGAGTGTTGGAAATGGAAGTCCATGGGTCCAAATGCGCCCTTGGTGTTGGATAAGAAATTTGCCTAGGCGTTGAAAACTGGAAGTTCCATGTGTTATTTGCGCCCAAGGATGTTGGAGTGGGAAATTTCGCCTAAGTCATGGAATTAAAAGTTGATACCCTCATATGTGCCCCTCTTTCAAAGGATTTTAGATTTGCGCCTAAGCCAAAACTAGAAGCTCAGCATGCTATATGCGCCCAAAGCCTTGAAGGGAATATTAAGCCACAAAACTGGAAGCACAACCCTTGATATGCGCCTAAGCCATAAAATGAAAGTTCACACATCAAAATGTGCCCTAGTAATGAAATTAAAAGTACAAGGTGTGATTTGCGCCTAGACTAGGTCTTTGGAAAATTCGCCTAAGGTATTATACGCCTTGAGTTGAAAGATTTGAAAATCCGCCTAAGTGTTGGAAGCTGAAAGCACAATGTATGATTTGCGCCTAGGAGCTCTACTTGTAAAATGCACCTGGCAAAATTGGAAGTTCTATGGTTAAAATGCGCCTCCATTTAAAAGCTTTCCCTCTTGTTTGCGCCCAGCTTGGAAAGAGACATTTCGGAGTATGAAATTATTCTAAGTATGAAAACTTGAAGCTGGATTTGTCATATGCGCCCTACTCTGCAAGTTCGCCTAAGTATTAAAATGAAAGCACAATGTATGATTTGCGCCTGGGATAGAGAAGGTTGGCTGAGGCATCACAATCTGAAACCTCCACATGTAATTTGCGCCTGGTGATTTGAGGCAACATTTTCAAATTAAAAGTTGATGCATGGATATGCGCCCTCAACTAGAAGGAAAGCCTATGATTTGCGCCCAAGGTCATGACAAATTTGAAAGCAACACATTCTATTCGCACCTAGATTTGGACAAGTCTCTAAAACATCTAAGTGCGCCTGGAGAATGGAAAATGCATGAACTACGCCCAAGAACTTTGGAGGCTGGAAAATGTTTTAAAGGCACCTTGAATAAATTAAAAGCACCCACCTTTATATGCGCCATGGGTAAGGATGAAAAGATGTTAAGTCTTCGAACTAGAAGTGTGAGGCATCCCATGCGCCCAAGCTAGAAATGGAATCGAAATGCGAAAATAAAAGCTTAGCCTATAATGTGCGCCTCCAAAGCTAAGGGGTGATTTAATATTTGTCTAAGGCGTTTGATTTCAAAAAATTATTAAGATGCGGAGATAAACTCAAAAATGTGATAATAGAAAAAATTAAAGGCGTTGGAAGATATAAATTTTTTTCCAAGCGATTAATTTTAAAATTTGCCTAAGTCGGAGGAATTAATTAATTAAATTAATTAAATTATTTTCCTAAGTCAAATTTTAAATTCCCCTTTAATTTTTGACACATGAAATTCTAAAGATCTGACGATTTTAAACTTGGGGAATTTATTTCGGAGTTAATTATGGATGGAAAATAAAATTACGCCTAGCCGATTTAAAGTGTTGATATCAGATTTTTTTTAAAGTGCGCTGGAGAAATAAAATAAAATGGCATTTAAATTAAATTTTAATAAATTAAATATGCCATTTTAATAAGGCAGTTGAGATTATTTCAAATCGGAGTAAAAATGATTTTTGCGAAATTACTGAAGGTAACTAGCAGTCGGGAGGGAGTTTTAAATTTGAATCGAGGAAAGAATCTCCCTAAATAGCAAATTGTCATAACAATTGCAAGACGACTTGAATATTCCCTTTTAAATTTAGCAAATGCGTAAGTCATGATGAAGGGAATAAATGGCATCTGCTAAAATTAGCACCAGCTTTTGGCTATAAAACTCTGAGGATTTTCATTCTCATCTCACAAGATTCGAAGCTGAGATTTATGCTAGTGAGTTGAGTTGTGAGATTTAATATTTTCAATTTGAGAGTTGCTGAAAGTGTGAAGTATTAAATTCGATTTCTCGAAGTTGCGAAGTTGCTGAGAGTTGATTTTCTGAGTTGCTGAGTTGCGAGGTTGCTCTGTTTCGAAATAAAGTTTGAAGTGTTAAGCGTTCAAGTTGCTGAGGTAAGTATTCGAAGTTGCTGAGACTTTATATTTTGCTGAAAGTTGAAATCTTTTCGAAGTTGAAAGTTGAAAAAGCTGAAATCATTTAATCGCGCTGGAGGTCAAAATTGTTTGAATTCGAAATTACTTGAGCTCTAAATTTTCTGAAGTTGCTGAATGTTAGAATCAAATCGAATTTAAAATTGTTGAAGCCTTCGAAGTTGCTGATGTATAACTTTCGAAGTGCTGATTTGAGATTGCTAAAACTTTTCGAAGTTGCTGATTTATAACTCTCGAAAAGGCTGATTCAAAATTATTGAAGCTTGCTGATTCGAACTTGCTCATTTGAAACTTTCGAACCTATTTAAATTCTTCGAAGTTGCTGATTTATAACTGTCGAAGAGCTGATTTGAAACTTGGTGATTTATAACTTGCAAGCTTGCTGATTTAAATCTTTGAAGTTGCTGATGTATAACTTTCAAAGTTGGTGATTTAAAATTTTTTAAAAAGTCGCCTGAAACATTGAAGCATTTGCTGAAGTCGAGATTGCTGGAGATAAATTTCTTTTGGCTGCAAGTTGTTGGAATTCGAAGTTTAACTATACCGAGGTTTGAAGTCGAAGTTGATGCTGGAGATATTAACTTGCAGCCAACTTCATCCGCCAACCATCTCACGTGATTTTTATTTAAATAGTTCGAAGTGTAATGTTTTCTTTTTGTTTTGCAGATGGCTGATGGACGAAAGGCTGATGTTGCTGGAACTAGCAAAGCTGGAGCTAAGGCTGGGAACAACGAAGCTGTTAAAGAAAACGCCTCCAGGCAAGCGATTATCAAAAGTCTAAAGAAGTCCTTCATTCCGAAGTCGAAGATTGTGTCGAAGTTTGGAAACTTGACAGACACTAACCTTGGGCCCTTCAATCTCGAGGCTTTCATGCGCAAAATGTATGGGCAGGGTGGCAATCTTCCTACAGAGGCATCGCGCAATATTGTCATGAGCGGGTTATACGCAGCAGCCGGATTCCAACCAACAGTTCGTTGTCCGGAGTTGATCTTGGAGTGTGCCAACTTCTACAACTTGGACGATCGGACTATCAGTTCTCCGGATGGTATGATATTGGCCAACTTTTCACCTGACGCAATTAGCGAGGTGTTTGGGATACTTGCTACAGACAATATGTTGTATAAATCCAAGGCAAAGGTTGACAAGATGTACGCCACGTCCTTCGAAAAATGCATGAAGAGGATAAACACCACTTGGATGCGAAAGCCGAAGCTTCCTGCTGCAAGGCTACCAAAGCAGATAATTTCAGAAGAACTAAAGGAGTATTGTGATATCATTATGTTGCTAAGCAGGGTTAACGGCAGCCCATAATCATTTGTGTTCGAGCCATGGATGTTCTTCTACATCAGCGTGGTGCTCGAAGGGAAGGAGCAAGTAAACTGGGCACAGATGATAAGTGACAATATTGATGAACAGTTCTGGAATCTGAAGAGAAAGAGAACATTCTACATGAGCTCATATGTTATTTACTTGCTTGCTCGAATGACAAAGTATAGAGGGTTGGCGTACCAGGAGCCAATTGGCTGTGGATACAATCAGTTCAAGATTCACCAATCCTGCAAACAGTTGCACCTCACGCACACAGGTGACTTCCAGAGAGTCAATGATGCCTTCACTATGTATATCACAAGAACTCTTCAGTAGAGGTTGCAGCAGAGGATATCTGAAGAGGCGGAGATGCTGATAGAAGAGTGTGGGTGTTGGTTCATCCAATTCCTGAAATTTACTTATTTGAGGCTTCCGGGGTATGATTCATATGTCTACAAATTACCTAGGTACCCCACCAATAGAATGATACTGCTTGAGTTGTCTAGGCAATTGGTGGCCTACGACAAAATCATTAGGAGAAAGAAGAAGGGAGGCTTGCACTTTCCCATTGTGTTGGGAAACTCACTTGAAGAATGCCCCACTTTGCATGTAGCCAAGGAGGCTGAAGATGAATTGAAATTCTATAAGTTGACTCTTCATACTAGCCGACAAGATTTTGATCCTAAGGGAAAGATTGGGACAGTGCAAGGAGTAGAGTACAGGAACAAGGCTCACTTGGAAGATTTTTGGGCAAATGCTGGAAGTGAGGCCGAGATTAGGAAAAGAACGTTTTCAAGGTTGCCACTCAAGTTGATTAGAGAGTGCGAGGTGATCCAAGTGCCAGATCAAGTTGAAGAAGATACCAGGCTGATCCATCCGGATTATGAAGCAGTAAAGAACACACCATTTCCACCAATAGATTGGGCTGAGCCAGAGATCACTGATTTGGACACCTTGTCAATTCCCGTCTTGACTTTCACAAAGGCTTGGGTGGAAAAATGTGTTTACAGATTAAGGAGGAGGTCAGTTGCTTTCACATATGACCTCATGGGAGACAAAAGGCCACCAGTGTCGGCGAAGAGAAAGAAACAAATTGCCTAGCCTCTGGAGCCACAACCACCGCAAGAAGAGCCACAACCGCAGCAAGAGGAACCTGTTCAGCCAGAGCCTCAGGGATCGGAGGACACGTCATCTACTCAGTTGGTGTCCCATTCCTCCAGTGTGCGTGAAGTTTCACTATTTGCAAATCAGAGGACTCGAAGGAATGAAGAGCCAGAGGTTGGAGAAGTTAACCAACCAATGCCGAGGGAGTTGGATACCCAGAGTGTTAATGATCTTGAAGGCGCCAATAAACTAGATGAAGGGGAAGAAACGGACACGGACACCCACTTTGACTATGCCTTCGAAGATGAAGACGTTGGAGCTCACGAGGAAAGTGATCAGGACATTGAAATAATTGAGCCTCAACAAAATACTGCTCGAGAGGAAGTTCGGGAAGTGGAGGCAACTAAAGAGCAACCCCTTATCATTTATGATATTCAGCACAATTGGCTTTCACAGGCAATCAGGAGGGACCAGGATGATGATGCGGACCTGGCGGTTGAAATGGAAGAGCTTCTAAACAGGACTAGCAAGTCGCCTAAAAGGAAGAGGGCAAGAAAGTATACAAGGATGGAAACTAATGAGGCAGGTTCATGCAACCTTCACATCGCTGTTCCAAGGGAAGATTATAGTTTAAGTGATGCCATGCCAGAAAATTATACGATCACCACCGTTGAATTGGGACGTCCTTCTAGAGTGCAAGTGGTGGAAGAGGCTGAAAGTTCATTCCAGGCATTGAAGGACAGACTGGTGAAGAAGGAAGGAAAGTACAAAATATTGAAGAAGGAACACAAGGCGCTGGTCCAATACGTGCAACATCTAGCACATCCGGTCGCTCAAGAGAATCCAGTGGTAGAGCTTTCGCCTGAGTTGCCACGAGAGCCAATCAGTGGGCTTGAGGAGATAAGGAGAGCTGTATGGGAAGGAGACAAGTGGATAAGCGGTATCCGCACTGAGGCAGAAAAATTCATGGCCGATCTTGTCTCAGCATTTCAGAGTGCATCTGGCATCCTTTCACGCCTAGATAATGTCGAGCAAGCTTGGGGAGACACCCATATTTTTCAAGACAAAACTATCCCTCGCCTTGCTGTTTTGATGCGTGTGCCCACACAAACTTTGGTGAATGAGGGAGTAATCCAGGCGGGTGACAGGTATGATTTTCATGGATGGCATTCAGCGGCATTTACTGGAAAGAGCTTCTTTGACACGGCAGCTATGGAGTCCACCAGGATGAAGAAGGAAATGAGGAATATTCACGAAGGCATCCTCAACACATTGGATGTGTTGTTCACAAGAAGGCTAACTCATGAGGAAGTGGAGGTGGAAGGATTAAAAGCAAGATTACAACCTTTCTTTTCTGAGATGAGGACATTTTCCCAGCTTGACTTTGAAAACATTTCTACATTTTCAACGATTATTCAGAGTACACAAGATTCTATTGAGACTTGGGGAAAATCTTGTGAAGAGCATGAGCAGATGGTGACAATCCTGGAATATCAACTAAATCTTACTCCAGCAATTTCTGAGGAGATTGATGGGGTGCTGGCACGATTCGTAGCGTACGCGGTCAGAGAGAGGAGCAAAGGAATCCGAGTCATAGACGAGAATCTTCTAGAAGTGTAGTGGGAATTAATTGCTCATGATGGTCAAGGAGGAATCTGCTATTTTTGGGAGCATTTATGACACCACTCCACCTTCTGGCGGTTTTTAGGGAAAACTCGTCTAGGGCTGAGGTGGCTCGATCTGAGCCCTCCGTTGTAATTCAATCTGGACCGTCCGTTGGACTTGGCCAGCTATATAAGGGGGAGTCCCCCTCATTTGTAATCTAGTAGTTAGAATCAGAGAATAGTCAGCATAGTGGATTTTGAAGCAGAATAGAGAGTAGATACTTTTGAGTTAGAGTAGTTTTCATTGCATTGTTGAAGAAGGGGAATTCTCCTTTTGAGAATTTTGTAAGAGATTGTCACAAGGCTAATCATAATAAAGCATTTCATTGATGGTGAATTCAAACTTTGTTGTGAGTAGTTCGTGAGGTTTCTTCTTCCTTTGACTTCAATTAGGACTTAATTTCATGCTAATAGTTAGATATGGATGCTTATGTTTGATGTAAGTGAGCTTCTTTTATCCATACCACTAACGATCTTACTGATGGTAAGCTCGTCTTGTGTGGTCAAATGGAACATTTTACACTTAACTTCGATCAAGGTTCATGTGTAGTTATGCATCGTTGTGATGGTAGTTGCATTATTGAATCATGATTTGAACATCTTTCTTACCCTTTGAAGATTGCACTTACTTTGTTGAAGCTGTCCCACAGGAGGCTAGACAAATGTTTGTTGAAGTTCATTGAAATTGAGCATAGCACCATTTGCATTTAGGTTAGAATTTAAATTTTAGAAATCTCTGCAGCCATTCAAATTCCGCATAATTTTGGTTAGTTATAGGAAACTTGCACTCTAAAGCCAAATCATTCGCACAAAATCCCTTTCAAAAGTATATATCGGTTGTTACTGCACATATTCTGAACAATTACGTAAGTC
Organism: Sequoia sempervirens; assembly: GCA_007258455.2. Lineage (NCBI taxonomy): Eukaryota > Viridiplantae > Streptophyta > Pinopsida > Cupressales > Cupressaceae > Sequoia > Sequoia sempervirens. The sequence continues at coordinate 38,683 of VDFB02347748.1, read as the reverse complement.
CCCTCATAAGAACACAGCAAATACACATCAACCAAACTGGGTCTATTCGCATTAAAGGAACCTTGGAGTTCAAAAGCGTGATCTCACTCGCAATCTTAGCACACTGAATACTTTGTTCAAGAGAGAATAGGGTGTCCGTTTGGAAACTTTGTTCTGCTGATTGGTGCGGTCATAAAAATCACATCAACAGTATTTTTACTAACTTCCTTAGGAGGTGCAACCGTAACTTCCTCGTCATCTTCAATATCAAGGTCAATGTGAATCAATGAAGAACCTATCAAAGGTACAGAAACATGTGTTGAAGGCGGCTCCTCTACTTCTTTCTGAGGTACGAGCTCGTCAAGAGGAGCTTTTGAATCAAATGTAGGCTGCTCTTGTATGACTATGCCTGAGAAGTCTAACCTTCTTCTTACATTTTTATTTGATCTACTACCTTTGATGCCTTCTTGAGATTGACTTTTTCCCTTCCCTTTTGACTGTGCTTTGGAAGAAGAGGGAATTGTCTTTGGTAGCTCTGCTATTGGAATGGAGTTCTTCCTTTTAAGGATTAAGAAAACCTTACTATGCTCAAGGACTTGTCTTGTCCTGTCTTCAATTGAGAGTGACGCTTTATTAGCCCAGTTGACTTGTGGTAGGGGCTGATCTTCAATTCGCTTCTGAGTATACATCGGGAGAAGCACATCCTCGTCATCATCTGATAACCCTTCTATGTCTTCATTTAAATAGTCCTTCATCTAGTGGAGAGTAAGCTTGCTATAACTACGTCTCCTCACATCCAACTCATCTGTAGAATTAGCCCAAAAATCTTCAAGGGCAGATATATGATCATAGTTCTTCTCAAGTTGGCTAGCGTAGACACCATGAGGATCAAATGACCGTCTCTCGCTGTAAGGCTTGAGGCCGAGTTTATCTAACTCATCTCCCATCGTCTTGGCATCTCCAACAGTCCTGCATGTATAAATTCCCAACCCTAATGGAAAATGGAGGGAGGGTTTCCTTCTGTTCCTCAAGACTGTGTGAACATCGTGGGCCTGCCTCAAGAACTCCATGAAGACGACCTTATCTGACGGGTACTTTGGTAACATGAGCGGGGCACCTGAATAGCCATAGACCCTGAGATAGGTGAAAGTGGGAAACTGTATAAACCAGTCCGCCCACTCCGCCATTGCTGCCCTGGCAATTGAAGAGATGCGGACGTGCAATTCATTGTCCAGGTCTTGCACTGTGTACATCAGAAAAGCATCGTTCACTCTCTTGTAGTGATGCAAGGACTTCGTGAATTCCAATTGAGGATAGTAGTTATATATATGCTGTACACTCAATGATCCCTCGTTGTTCAACCCTCTGAATTGACCTTGATAGGCCACCAGGTAGACTAGGTACGACACTATATGGAATACATGAAATTGGAAGTATTCTGTTATCTGCTAATGTATGCTATCATTGATCAAAGTAGGCCAATCATAGAACTCGGTTTTCTTCATGATGTGGGGTATGGCGTAAAACATCCAAGGCTAAAACTTGGTGGCGTCTCCTGAGCCAGTTACCCTGTTGAGCAAGGTGATATTGATAGCAATTTCATCCTTAAACTCTCCTCGCCCAACGTTCTTTGGCAAAGTCTAATGTTTTTCTTTCATCCACCTTTGTGCAATATTCTTACTATATTTATCTTTGTGCAATCCCCATATCCTTTCACATTCACCCTTTGAGAGAGTCACGCTTTCAGGCCATGGGGAAATGGAAAAACACTTCTCGATCATATCAGGCTTCAGACTGCAAATGAATCTACCATTAGCTGATTGGGTCTCCCTAGTAGCCGGGTTGTAATGCTTGATGCAAGCGATTACGAACTCAAGACTCTGAACTGCTATAGGAATAGACGCTGCTGCGAGGAGTCCAGAATGTCCCTGGTTCCTAATTGAGGTGTTGCCTGCGCTCTCCAAGGCGTGTAGATCGAACAACGGCTTGATATGATGCAAATCTGTCTTAGCGGTTTTGATGTAATCATGATAAAGGGCTGATTCAGTCTTGAAAACATTGGAAGTGTACTCCATTTCGAAAAAATTGAAGAATGACTATAAACTCGCCTAGGTTCAGACAAGTTCTGAGCATTTTCTATTTTTAGAATGCTAATTTTCTTGCTCCAACAGACAAATTTTTTGAATTTTTTTTTGAGATATGGGTTTTGCTCAGAATTTCGTTGCAAGACAACCCAAATCATCCGTTTTTGAAAATTTTGAATTTTAACTGAAAAAGTAGCAAACCCTAATTTCTTCAATTTTTCCGAAATGGCACCTGGGTTTTGTTCATAATATGATTAGAAACAGACCCAGTTGATTAGATTTGCAAAACCCTGATGGTTGATGGAAAAAGCAGCCAACCCTAGAATTTGAAACTTTTTTGAAAAAAAGCTGTGATATGGGTTTTCTTCAGAAGACTGACTGGAGAGGACCTAGATGATTGAAAACTGAATGCACTGAGGATTTCACTAACATGCAAAATAAAAGCAGCTGCTGCAACTTGATGAAGTTCTTGAAAATTTCCTTCAGAAGAATAAGGTGAAAAGATCCAGATGGCTGAAAAATGGAAAACCTTGGCCTTCTCTTTGAAAAACTCGATCTTCTGGATGAAAAAGATTGAAAAAGCAAGGGTTTATGCTTGCTGATCTGAAAAAACTAATGAAAAACCAGCAAATATGAATTCTTGAATCATAAACATTCTTCAAACTTGCTACTCCAACTTTCTCCTTTGAATGCTACCTGCAAAAATAATGAAAATTACATAAAAGAAAGATGTTAAATAGACTTAGGGTTTTGTTTTTAGGTTTGCTTTCTTTTGCTTTTATTCCCAAAACCCTAAAATCTCAGCTTCATTGAACTTGGAGGCCTTCCTTCACTTGCAATTTTGAAAACTTTGAAAATTTGAAAAAAAATTCTATGAGAAGATGGGCGCCTTCCTTCACTTCGCCTTCGATTTTTGGCTTGCAGACTGATCCGATAGGCGAGCTGAAAGATCCATCGTGGAGCTTGACTAATTCTGAGAAGGTTGTTTTGGAGGCGTCTCTGGCTAAAAACTTCATCTCGACCTTCGAATTCATGGGAGCCTTTTCCTTCCAAGGGCGCCCATTTTGTTCAAAGTTAGCCATTTTCATGATTTTCAACTTCTTCATTAACCCCTTTTCTACATATGATCTCATTGAATCTAGTGCTTCGGTTGTCGGATTGATTGCCTATTATGCTCATCGTGAAGCTGACGAGATATTAAGAGGGGTCTTCTAAGAGATACTTCGCCAAACAGTGATTTTTAGGCCCCCAAAAGCTTGGGCGCCCTTCTTGGCTGGGGGCGCCCATGTTCACCAGACTTAGTTTATTTTTCATTTGACTTGTTTGCTTTTGAATCTCTGTTCTTGGCCATCATCAGACCCTCTATTCAGTGCTTCATATCTGGCAACTGCGACCTCCGATTGACGTGGTGGATATCTCGTTGGAGAGTTAGATCAACTGTGAAGAGATCATGTTAGAGCCTCATCTATGAATTCATCTGTTTGAGCCCTTGAAAACATGGGCGCCTTTTCTCTCCTGGGGTGCCCAAACCTTCCAGACTTAGCCATTTTGTCTGTTTTTCAACTTCAAGTTTGAAACCTTCGTTCTGTACCCTTGACTTCAATATGAATTTTCTAGAGAATGAACAGTCGAATGATCTAACGAAGATAGGCATCACGAAGTTGGATGAATACTGAAGAGATTGAGAACCTTCTTAAACCCTAATTACTAGATTTTCCCCTTCAAAAAGCTGGGCACTCTTCTTCACCAGGGGCGCCCAAAGTCTCCACAGTCAATTTTTGATATTTCTCATTTTCTCCACTCTGACTTCTGTGTGAATCCTCCCTATTCAGCTTCGAATCCTGGATGACTGGATAATCTGATGACTACACTGTCAGACTCGTCGCGGAGCTGGCAGAGAACTGAACAACTTTGGTTGGAGGCGTAAACCCTAATTTTAACATTTAAAGCCCCAAAAAGGTGGGCGCCTATTCTCACCTAGGGCGCCCAAGTTTGTCAGTGTTAGAAATTTTTCATCTTTTTTTCATCTTCTTCTTTGTTCTTCATGCTTGCTCATGAAATCACCTTCTGTTGAATGCCTGAGTGTTGAATCTAATGCCTGGCAGCCGCCTAACCTCCATTGATGACCTTAAAGCTCCTGTTATGCGTCTGAAAAAGCAGAATAGACCCACTTGGGAAAAATTGATTATTTTGAGATTCTGATTGCACTAGCCTTATATGGACGTATTTTGAGCCAATCAAAATCAGTTTGGACCCTGACGGACCAACTTTCTATTTTTAGAAAGTTTTGCTAATATCCATTTCCAAAGAAACCCAGAAAAACCCAGAAAACGTTACTAATTTTAGAAAATTTCTAAAAATAGTAGTTTTTCCTAAAAAGTAGGGATGAAAAATTGAGATCTGGGTTTTGTAGATTAGGTTACTTTGAACAGACCCAGATTGTCAGAATTTGAAAATTTTGCGTTTTAACCCCTCATGCAAGACATGTACACCTAAATTTTGACCTTTTTGATTGACTTAACAAGACTTTTACTTATTTCTTCAAAATATCTAAATGTAACAAAATTTTAATTTTGGGGTACAACATTGGCTCTGTTTGGGGACCATGGCGGATACTTACGGCATAGGAGAACCATAGAATCTTTGGAATTTGAGCTTAGACCAGTGCCTTGTCCATTGGGTATTGGAGTCAGCATCATTTCCTAATCACCTATTTGCAAGACTTTTCTTATTTACCTAAAATCAGACTTCGTAAAAATCACCTAATAGTTGGACTTCGCTACTAATCACCTAAAACAAAACTCTTAATCACCTAAAAAACGACAGGACTATTATAAAAAGGGGAAACACAATATAACGAAAACATTACGGAAAGGGGAAACACATTACAAAAAACAAGAAAAAATATTTACAAAGATTGTTCTTGAGAAAACTTACTCCACCCCCAAAGGGACGAAGTGCTTCAGGTACTACCTGCTGTGTGGTAGAGGGAGAAGACTTCCATCCAAGCGTGAGAGAATATAGGTGTTCTCTCCTGCGGGCTCGTGAATCTTCAAAGGTCCCAGCCACAAGGAATCAAATTTACCGTGCATTCCCTTGGGCTCATGTCTCTTATCCCGTAAAAGGACTTGATCTCCAACCTCGAAATCTCATTGGCGAGCTTTCTTATCAAAAATTTTCTTCACTCGCTCCTGGTGCTGAGTGATTCTATCTACTACCTCCACCCTTTCTTCTTGGAGCTTTTTCAGGTACAAGATGTGCTTCTGAATAGGATTTGTAAATTCTCCATCTTCTACTGAGGTTGCCAGCTGCAAGGCGGGCAATTCCAACGTGATAGGTATCATTGCTTTTGTACCATATAGGAGGATAAAGGGTGAGGTACCAATGGCTCTCTTCGGAGTAAGTCTATCGGCCTAGAGAGCATCATAGAGTTTCTTGTGCCAAGTTTGTTGACTGGAATCAACCAATTTGCGGATAATTGTGACAATGTTCTTGTTTGATGATTCAGCTTGTCCTTTACCCTGCGGGTAATAATCTAATGAATGAGATAGTGTGATGCTGTGATCAAAACAAAACTCCATTAGCTCCTCGGATGAAAAACACGTTGCATTATCTGTCACAATTTTGCGAGGCACTCCGAAGCATGTAACAATGTTTTCCTTCAAGAACTCACACACGACCTCGGATGTAGCCCGCTTGGTGGGAATGGCTTCAACCCATTTAGTGAAATAATCAGTGGCTGTAAGGACATAAATATGCCCCTTGCTGGAACGTGGGTTGATAGGACCAATAAAATCTAAACCCCATTGCTGAAATGGAGGGTCTATAACAACTGGCCTGAGAGGAGCGGCTGCCAACTTCGCCTTGCCAACAAACTGTTGACACAACTGACATTTGTGTACCCACTCATATGCATCATGGAACATGGTCAGCCAAAAGAACTGTGCCTGCAAGATTTTAAAAGCTGTCACCTTCAAAGAAAAGTGACCACCGCATGCTTGATTGTGGAAGGCTTCCAACAAGCATTGTTGTTGATCTTTGGTAATGCACAACAAAAATGTTCCTTCAAGCCCCTGCTTGTACAAAACATTGTTGATGATAACATAATTCTGTGCTTTTAGCTTAAGCATTCTCTTTTGTTGCTTTTTCAGGTGATTCGGACAATCACCATATGTCAGGTAATACCATATCTCAGTAAACCATTCTCCTAAAGATTCAATCAATAAGACCATTGGAAGATCCTCCTTAACTTCAAGTATACCTTTGGCTTGAAACTTCTTATCACCATCCTTTGCTATCAACAGACAAAGACCTCTCCCGCGAACAAGTTTGGTCGGCTTGATCTCCAAGTCATACTCTTGCACCTTCGCGACCCAGTTACCTCTTTTCGAGCCCATCTCTTGTTGAGTTAGCACGCTTTTCACTGCTGAATTTGTGACATATACGATGGTGTGAGAATTCAAGATATAAAATCTGAAATTCTTTACAGCTCGAACCACTGCATAGGTATTCTTTTCAATCTGAGAGTATCTTGATTCACTATCCTTGAAACTGCAACTCATAAAAGCTATTGGAGACTCAGTTTCTTCATTTAACTTCTGTGTCAGAATGGCAGATAGAGTATGCTCTGATGCATAGCAATAAAGGATAAATTCCTTTTCAAAATTAGGACAAACTAGTACTGGATCTCGACTGATAGCCTCTTTTATTTCTGCAAACGCCTTCTTGTCTTCTTCTGTCCATTTGAAAGCTGTCTTCTTCTTCATCATAGCAGATATATCTTTATTCAACTCAGAAAAATCTGGCACAAATCTTCGTATGAAATTTACCTTACCGAAGAAAGAATGTACCCCTGTTCTGCTTGTTGGAAGAGACAAAATTCTGATACCTTCGACCCGGCTTGGGTCAATTCGAGTTCCCTCCTTGGTGACGATGTGGCCAAGCAACTTGCCTTCCATCACCGCGACGATAGACTTTTTGGGATTCAACGATATTTTGTGATATCTGCATCTCTCGAAGACCTTCCCTAGATGTGAAAAATGATCTTCTCGTATCTTTGAGAAAACAGTGAGGTGATAGACAACTATTACTTTATTTTTCAAGTCTCCAAATGCCAAATCCATGGCTCTTTGAAATGTAGCACCGGCGTTGATGAGACCGAAGGGCATTCTCTCATATGCAAATGTACCCAATGGGGTTGTGAATGCCGTTTTGGACTGATCTTCTTCAACTACTGCAATTTGATTATGACCAGAAAAACCATCCAATAAGGACATCATCTCTGAACCAGTAACCGTCTGCAAAGTGTGCTCCATGATCGGCAAAGGATAATTATCCTTGAGCGATGATTGATTCAAGTTCCTGAAATCTACGCAAATTCTGATTTCTCCATTCTTCTTATGCACAGGAACTATATTCGACACCCAAGTGGAATGATGGATCGAAAAGATGATCTTTGCATTCACCATCTTTTGGATTTCCGCGTAGATGGTATCTTGGATCCGCGGATTGTAATATCTTTTCTTTTGTCTGAAGGGATTTGCTTCAGGTTGAAGAGGAATTGTGTGAGACAACTCTCTTGGTGTAAAGACTTTCAATTCTTCATATGACCAGGCGAAGACATCTCAGTATTGTTTGAACAATGAGATGAACCTCTCGCTTTCCTCTAAAGTGCAGCATGTACCCAAATTAACAAGCCTAGGCTTGTCAACTGTTCCAATATTGATTTGTTGATATTTTTGACTTGAGCGTCTCTGATCTTGTATGTATCTGTCATGCTTGTCAAAAATATTCTCCAAGGAAACCAAGCCCTTGGGAATTTTGTTTCCTTTCAACTAGATTATGCTTGAATTTGGTTCTTCTGGATTTTGTTTGTCTTCACCAATCTTTGGTGTATCTGAAGCTTTTGTTACTACTTCTCTATGAGTAGATGAACTGCCCTCAAAGAACAATTCTTTGAAATTATCTCCCATAACAAGAAACTCCTTAATGTGATCATCATCGTTAAAGACTTGCCAATTATCACAGTTGTCAGGTACAACTGGCCTGTATATTAACTCAATGGCAAATGCATTCTGACGAAAGCCAGAATGTGGCATGAAAAGTGAAGCTAATACTGTGAGGGCGTCTGCTCTGCTATTTTCTAGACGTGGAATGTACTTGATGTCAAAAGCTTCGAACTAATCTATTGCATTCCATACCCTATTTCTATAGTGTCGAAGACGACCTGCTTTCACTTTGAATTGATCTCTGACTTGCTTCACAACAAGCTCTGCATCACCTTCAACCCTAAGATGCTTGATACCCATGTCCTTTGCATTTCTGAGACCTAGTAAAAGCACCTCGTATTCTACCGTGTTGTTCGTACATTCAAATTGCAAGCGGTATGCAAAAGGATACAACTGTCCTTCGGGAGAACTTATCACAACTCCTACTCTCGAACCAGCAGTGGAACAACTCCCATCGAACTACAAAGTCCACAACTTAGGATCTTCTACTGATTTCTCTACGGTGCACACGATCTCTTGAATTTCTTCAGGAATCTTTGATAACATAGCATAAGTACCAAGACCCGTTTCTTGATATAGAACTTGAGCTTGAGGATCTTGAGACTTCACGATCACAAATCGAGATTTGGATTCTGGTTCCAGCTTGAAAGTTCCATTCTTTAATGGAATGTTCGCAGAAGACCAATCCATTTGAATCTCTCCACCGAGGTCCTTGCAAAAGCTTCTGCTTAATAGCATCCCGTAGCTAGCTGGAATGTCAGCTACTAGAATGGTCATCATGATTTTCTTTTCAAGACAGGCCACCAACCTCACCTGAGCATCTTTTGATTGACCAACTAACGGCACTGACTTAGACTCCAGTGAGTAACATTTGTCCCTTGTCTTGGTGCACGAAAGTCCTAGAGCATTCATCACTTGTAAAGGCATGACGTTGTCTGAAGCTCCGAAATCGATGATACAATTGCTCAATTTGTAACCCCCTATATATAGAGAAATATAGAAGGGCTTAGGCTTGTCTTCTGCCGTAACAAATGATTCAAGCAATGTGGGTTGCTTGGCAGGTACTTTCTTCACAAATTTGAGAAGTCGGTCCACTTGCTCTGGGTGATCTTGGAGATACTCTAACTGAGAAATCTGCACTTTGTTCTTCATCAAATAATCTACAATATCAAAATTTGTTGAGGATGAGTCTTCAACAATTGCTTTTACGTTCTCTTGAGAAGACTTAACATTTGAAGTAGAAGCTACTTCTTTTCCTTTTTCTTTGTCTTTTGATACATTCAGTCTCTCTTTTTCCTCTTCTTTGTGTGCCCTCAGATGTTGAGCTCTGGTGAACATAGGAGTCATATGAATCTCAGGATTTACTGTGAGAGAGTACTGACGAATATCTTCTTCTTGATCTTCAAAATCAGGTTCACTTTCAAAATATCCTGTTGCGGAGTCGCCATCGAAGTTGTCTGATTAAGGTAAGACAACATTCGAACTTGGAGTTGGTACGAAACTTGGTGCAGGTGCAGCTTCGGCATATCCCATTATCTCATTCATTCTGACATTTTCGGGTCAAGAGGCGCTGGTATGTTTAGTGGAATCATGAAAAGAGCAAAACACAACATTTTGTGTATTGTCAGCCGTCTGCCTTGGTGGAGGTGGTCCTCGCAGACTATAATTATTTTAAGGCTGAAAGTTATTTCTCCTAGGCTAGTACGACTGCTAAGGTTGATAAGGCTGTTGTGGTGCTTGATATGATTGTGGTGCAGGTAAGGCAGGTGGTGGTGCAACTTGAGCAAGAGGCGTAGGGTGGAGTGGCAATTGCCTCTTGAGAATAGTTACTTCATTAGCAACCCTTTGAAGTAATGGATCAGTGGAACTTTGAACCAAAGGCCTAATAGCATCTCCTTTGATCTTTCCTGAAATGATCATGTTGTCTTCAATCTCTATGGCACCTTGTTGTGCGTCTCCCAGTTCTGTCTCATTGACTGATCTCAGGATAAAAGCTATCTCTGATGGAAGCGTGTTGACAAAATTGCTCAACAGGATCTCAGGCGATGGATTGAGGGTATATGAAAGACGAGTGACTAGGCGGTTAAACCTTGCCACAAACTCCCTCATTGGTTCATTGTCTTCTTTCTTTGAATTTGAGAGCTGAGCAAATAACTGGTGGCTATCTTCAGCTGGCTTGAACCTCGCAAGGAACTTTTTAGTCATAGTATTCCAGTTGGTTATACAACCCGGCTCCAAGTGATTGAACCATTCGGCAGCAACTCCCGCGAGAGTCTCAACAAAGAGACGTACAACAATATCTTCATGAGCTACATGCAAAACAACACAAGCTGTTGAAAAGGATGAAAGATGATCGTCGGGATGTTGACTGCCATCACCTTGGAACCGTGGAAAGTGTTTCCTTGACCCTTTAGGCAATTCATGATTTGCTCCTAAGGCTAAAGGTCCGATATGATCACCCCAAGGCAGTGGGGGACCTCTTCTCCAATTGCGATTGCGGTTGTTGTGGTCATCGTTGTTGTTGTTGTCACCCATTGCTTCGGGTTCTTCTTCCTCGAACACAGGTACGGTGCTGAACTCAGGAACTGCGTCGAACTTAGGAACTGTGTTGGATGACTCTCTAATTTGTGTAGGATGTGTCTGCGGAAGGAAAGGATCAACTTCTTCTCGGAAGAGTGGATTTGTTCTTGTTCCCCTCCTTGTATAGATTATGTAAGCCAGGATTGTTTAGTCCCACGCGGGTGGTGGCAAGATAGGTCTTTCGGCTGCAACATCGGCTTTCTCTTCCTCTTTGTCTAGAATAACAGCAGCTTTTCTCCACTGAGCAGAGGTCTTCTTCTTCTCAAAGATGAAACTCCTCAGGCTGCTAATGATGTCTACTTGCTCTCCTTCAATTATCTGGAAACTTGGCTGGATAACTGGAGGTGTAAGATCAGGCTATTCAACTGGAGCAATAGGACGCCAGATACTCATACCCGTGACATAAAGCCTAAGCTTTCTCTGTTGTTTAATGCCTTGTGCCCCACGGTGGGCGCTAGAAAACTGTTTGTGTTTAAATTCACACCTCTGGAATGCGTATTTGAAACAGACAGCTATGCACAGATAAACTGCTCTTCAAATTAGGAGGGGAAGCTCCCTCTTGCTGATGGTGTTGAAAGAAAGTAAACTAAGAACTAAGTTGCCTATCTTTTTGATCAGCTTAGAGCACAAGGTTTATTAAACACAAACGCCGCAGCTAAGATTTTCTGATTTAAGAAGTTCAACTATGACTAACTTAAACTAAAGACGTATCTAACTTCTCAAGTAATAAGTAGAGGAAGAGAAACTAGAAATGAACAAGGTAGATTTTCTGACAAAATACTTCAATAAACTATCTCTCAACAAACATCTACACACTTAAATGTAAGTTGAAATCAAGATCATAAAAGTAGAACATAAATAACGAAACTCTGAGATTTTGGACCAAGGTAAAGGAGGCTCATGATTTTATTACTCAAACTTCTGGAACAAAACTCACTTCTAACATGCCTGGAACAAAAAATTGCAGCTAAAGAGGCTTGCAATCTTATTCTTACACAATAGAAACAACAATCACACTAACTCCTTATTGGATAAAGAGGCTCAACAATTTGCTATCACAACACAATTGAAGAACACTTGAATAACAAACAGAAGGCACAATAGGCTTAGCGTTTTGTTATCACTAGCATGGTTAAAGAAACTAAATGAGAAAAGGCTCTTATTTATAAAGAAGCAGAGGAGTAGGGAACCCTAAAATCTCCTTGCTTTCAAAATCTAGGGCTTGCTCAGCAAACAAGCTTTATTACTAATTCTAGAAAGAAGATAACATCTAAAACCTAAGAAAGCAGAAAAAGTAGGAAACACCAACTATTACATTTTATCTTCTTTCTCTTCTCAAAGAATGGATATGAATTATTCCAAGAATAGAAAGAAAGCGGGAAAGAAAGCTTCTAGAAGAAAGTTGTTTTCAAACTCAATCACATCCGCTAGGAAGTTGGAAATTGTGTCCCGGTTCAGTGCATCTATGCCCTCAATAGCAAAACACCGCTTTTCCAGAATACTTTAGCATCTGCAATAGACCTAAGGAAATCTTCAACCTCATTGGCCGCTTTTTCGAACTTTGCTGACATCATCAAAATATGACCTATCCTTCTACCAACTGAATTGCAACTGCGAACAACACTCTGGAATTGATCTTGCACTTCATCAAGCCCGACGTAGGAACCATCTTCAAGACTGTACTGAGAAGGAATCTCTTTGATGAACTCATTTATGAAAAGAAGAGCTTCAATCACCCTTTGTTTGTAGGTGATAAATTCTTCAGATATCCTCTCATAAGTTTTAACTTTAAAAACATGATGCTCTCTCCAAGCAAGGATTTGTCTCTTGTGCTCTTTTGAAACTGTTGAACCATAGGTTGTGTCGAAATCAGCAATGATGATCTCATGCCTTGGTCTTACTTCAGCCAGTGTTTGTTCAAACCCTTGGATACCTTGACGTAGCTCATGAGCGTTTTCTATTAACTGGAACATCTGTGCCAAGATCTCCCTTCCTCTGACAATGAAGCTCTCAATCCACTCTTGAGTTTCTTTCCCATAAATGACCAACTGTCTTAACTGCTGATGATCAGCTGGTGTCTCTAAAATCTGGGGCAGCAACTGGGTTGCCTGTGAAGAACCATGGACAAGGTTAGAAATGAAAAGCCTGAGCTGCTGATTTTCAGCCTTGAGGGCTGATCTATCTTCTCCATCCTTAAGCACTCTTTCAAGAAGGTTTTGGGACACAACTTTGAAAAGACTGAAATCCGCATGTCTGGTATTTCTACCAAGATTAGCCTTGACCATGACGAAATCATCCATATTCACCTCATCCCTGTTCTTGTCTTCTGGGGACAATGCAGTCTCCATGACTCTCTCGTTATCAGGATTCCTATCAAAGTGAACTCGCTTCTTTTCTTTCTTCTTAGGAGGTTCCTGATAGATGTTATCGAGATCATCAACACTCATCTGATATGAAGGCCTTCTCCTAACCCTTCCTAAGGAGTTCTCAAGCCAAGACATGGTAGTATCTTTACTAACTTCCTTAGGAGGTGCAACCATAACTTCCTCGTCATCTTCAATATCAAGGTCAATGTGAATCAGTGAAGAACCTGTTTAAGGTACAAAAACATGTGTTGAAGGTGGCTCCTCTACTTCTTTCTGAGGTACGGGCTTGTCAGGAGGAGCTTTTGAATCAACTGTAGGCTACTCCTGTGTGACTATGCCTAAGAAGTCTAACCTTCTTCTTACATTTTTACTTGATCTACTACCTTTGACGCCTTCTTGAGACTAACTTTTTCCCTTCCCTTTTGACTATGCTCTGGAAGAAGAGGGAATTGTCTTTGGCGACTGTGCTACTGGAATGGAGTTGTTCCTTTTAAGGATTAATAAAACCTTGCTATGCTCAAGGACTTGTCTTGTCCTGTCTTCAACTGAGAGTGACTCTTTATTAGCCCAGTTGACTTGTGGTAGGGGCTGATCTTCAATTCGCTTTTGAGTATACATCAGGAGAAGCACATCCTTGTCATCATCTGATAACCCTTCTATGTCTTCATTTAAATAGTCCTTCATCTGGTGGAGAGTAAGCTTGCTATAACTACATCTCCTCCTCTCGAACTCATCTGTAGAATTAGCCCAAAAATCTTCAAGGGCGGATATATGATCATAGTTCTTCTCAAGTTGGCTAGCGTAGACACCATGAGGATCAAATGATCGTCTCTCGCTGTAAGGCTTGAGGCTGAGTTTATCTAACTCATCTGCCATCGTCTTAGCATTTGTAGCAGTCATGAATGTATAAATTCCCAACCCTAATGGAAAATGGAGGGAGGGTTTCCTTCTGTTCCTCAAGACTGTGTGAACATCGTGGGCCTGCCTTAAGAACTCCATGAAGATGACCTTATCTGATGGGTACCTTGGTAACATGAACGGGGCACCTGAATAGCCATAGACCCTGAGACAGGTGAAAGTGGGAAATGGGAAACTATATAAACCAATCCGCCCACTCCGCCATTGCTACCCTGGTAACTAAAGATATGCGGACGTGCAATTCATTGTCCAGGTCTCGCACTGTGTACATCATAAAAGCCTCGTTCACTCTCTTGTAGTGATGCAAGGACTTCGTGAATTCCAACTGGGGATAGTAGTTATATATATGTTGTACACTCAATGATCCCTCATTGTTCAACCCTCTGAATTGACCTTGATAGGCCACCAGGTAGACTAGGTACGACACCATATGGAATACATGAAATTGGAAGTATTTTGTTATCTGCTGATGTATGTTGTCACTGATCAAAGTAGGCCAATCATAGAACTTGGTTTTCTTCATGATGTGGGGTATGGCGTAAAACATCCAAGGCTGAAACTTGGTGGCGTCTCCTAAGCCAGTTACCCTATTGAGCAAGGTGATAATGATAGCAATTTCATCCTTAAACTCTCCTCGCCTGACGTTCTTTGGCAAAGTCTTATGTTTTTTTTTCATCCACCTTTGTGCAATATTCTTACTATATTTATCTTTGTGCAATCCCCATATCCTTTCACATTCGGCCTTTGAGAGAGTCATGCTTTCAGGACATGGGGGAATGGAAAAACACTTCTTGATCATATCAGGCTTCAGACTGCAAATTAATCTACCATCAGCTGATTGGATCTCCCTAGTAGCCAGGTTGTAGTGCTTGATGCAAGCGATTACGAACTCAAGAATCTGAACTGGTATAGGAATAGACACTGCTGCGAGGAGTCCAGAATGTCCCAGGTTCCTAATTGAGGTTTTGCCTGCGCTCTCCAAGGCGTGTAGATCGAACACCAGCTTGATATGATGCAAGTCTGTCTTAGCGGTTTTGATGTAATCATGATAAAGGGCTGATTCAGTCTTGAAAACATTAAGAGTGTACTCCATTTCGGAAAACTTGAAGAATGACTGTAAACTCGCCTAGGTTCAGACAAGTTCTGAGCAACTTCTATTTTTAGAATGCTGATTTTCTTGCTCCAACGGACAAATTTTTTGAAATTTTTTCTTAGATATGGGTTTAGCTCAAAATTTCGTTGCAATACAACCCAGGTCGTCTGTTTTTGAAAATTTTGAATTTTAACTAAAAAAGCAGCAAACCCTAATTTCTTCAATTTTTCCCGAAAAAGCTAGCACTTGGGTTTTGTTCAGAATATGATTAGAAACAGACCCAGTTGATTAGATTTGCAAAACCCTAATGGATGATCGAAAAAGCAGCCAACCCTAGAATTTGAAACTTTTTTGAAAAAAAGTTGTGATATGGGTTTTCTTCAGAAAACTGACTGGAGAGGACCTAGATGATTGAAAACTGAATGCACTGAGGATTTCACTAACATGCAAAATAAAAGAAGCTGCTGCAACGTGATGAAGTTCTTGAAAATTTCCTTTAGAAGAATAAGGTGAAAAGACCCAGATGGCTAAAAAATAGAAAACCTTGGCCTTCTCTTTGAAAAACTCGATCTTCTGGATGAAAAAGCTTGAAAAAGCAAAGGTTTATGCTTGCTGATCTGAAAAATCTGATGAAAAACCAGCAAATATGAATTCTTGAATCATAAACATTCTTCAAACTTGCTGCTCCAACTTTCTCCTTTGAATGCTACCTACAAAAATAATGAAAATTATATAAAAGAAAGATGTTAAATAGACTTAGGGTTCTGTTTTTAGTTTGCTTTCTTTTGCTTTTATTCCCAAAACCCTAAAATCTCAACTTCATTGAACTTGGACGCCTTCCTTCACTTGCAATTTTGAAAACTTTGAAAATCTCAAAAATTCTTCTAAGGCATGAGAAGATGGGCGCCCTTCTTCACTAGGGGTGCCCACTTTAAGCAGTGTTAGTCAAATTTTTGGCATTTTCAACTTTTCTTCATTTTGACCTCCTACTTCGCCTTCGATTTTCGGCTTGCAGACTGATCCGACAGGTGAGTTGAATGATCCATCATGGAGCCTGACTGATTCTAAGAATGTTGTTTTGGAGGCGTCTCTGGCTAAAAACTTCATCTCGACCTTCGAATTCATGGGAGCCTTTTCCTTCCAGGGGTGCCCATTTTGTTTAGAGTTAGCCATTTTCATGATCTTCAACTTCATTAACTCCTCTTCTACAAATGATCTCATTGAATCTCGTGCTCCGGTTGTCGAATTGATTGCCTATTATGCTCATCGCGAAGCTGACGAGATATTAAGAGGGGTCTTCTAAGAGATACTTCGCCAAACATTGATTTTTAGTCTTGGGCGCCCTTCTTGGATGGGGGCGCCCATGTTCACCAGACTTAGTTTATTTTCATTTGACTTGTTTGCTTCTGAATCTCAATTCTTGGCCCTCATCAGACCCTCTATTCAGTGCTTCATATTTGGCGATTGCAACCTCCGATTGACGTGGTGGATATCTCGTTGGAGAGCTGGATCAACTGTGAAGAGATCATGTTAGAGCCTCATCTATGAATTCATCTGTTTGAGCCCTTGAAAACTTGGGCCCCTTTTCTCTCCTGGGGCGCCCAAACCTTCTAGACTTAGCCATTTTGTCTATTTTTCAACTTCAAGTTTGAAACCTTCGTTTTGTACCCTTGACTTCGATCTGAATTTGCCAGAGAATGACCAGTCGAATGATCTGACGAAGACAGGCATCATGAAGTTGGCTGAATACTGAAGAGATTGAGTACCTTCTTAAACCCTAATTATTGGATTTTCCCCTTCAAAAAGCTGGGCGCCTTTCTTCACCAGGGTGGCCCAAAGTCTCTACACAGTCAATTTTTCATATTTCTCATTTTCTCCTGAATTCTGTGTGAATCCTCCCTGTTCAGCTTCGAATCCCAGATGACTGGATAATCTGATGACTGTACCATCGGACTCATCGCGGAGCTGGCAGAGAACTGAACAACTTTGGTTGGAGGCGTAAACCCTAATTTTAAAATTTAAAGCCCCAAAAAGGTGGGCGCCTATTCTGACCTGGGCGGCCAAGTCTGGCAGTGTTAGAAAATTTTCATCTTCTTCGTTGTTCGTGCTTGCTCATGAAATCACCTTTTGTTGAACACCTGAGTGTTGAATCTAGTGCCTGGCAGCCGCCTGACCTCCATTGATGACCTCAGAGCTCCTGTTATGTTTCTAAAAAAGTAGAATAGACCCACTAGGGCAAAACTGATTATTTTGAGATTCTGACTGCACTAGCCTGATATGGACATATTTTTAGCCAATCAAAATTAGTGTGGACCCTGACGGACCAACTTTCTATTTTTAGAAAGTTTTTCCAGTATCCATTTCCAAAGAAACCCATAAAAACCCAGAAAATGTTACTAATTTTAGAAAATTTCTAAAAATAGCAATTTTTCCTCAAAAGTAGGGATGAAAAATTGAGATCTGGGTTTTGTAGATTAAGCTACTTTGAACAGACCCAAATCGTCAGAATTTGAAAATTTTGCATTTGAACCCCTCATGCAAGACATGTACACCCAAATTTTAACCTTTTTGATTGATTTAACAAGATTTGTACTTATTTCTTCAAAATATCTATATGTAACAAAATTTTAATTTTGGGGTACAACAAAAGCCAACAACCAAAAAACTCCTAGATGAAGGATAAATCTCCATCATACCTTCCACCTAAGTAGACCAATGATTGGAGATCTAGAGGTACAGATTAGGGAGGGAAGGCCACAGATGAAAAAACTTGCATTTAAGGGCCTTTTTGGAGTAGAAGTAAATATGGTCAGAGACTTCCTTGCCAAGAGAGATAAAGGGGGCAGCACTAGCACACCATTAAGGTTGCATAGAGCCCACCCCAAACTTCCTGTTCCACAGAACATCCATAAGAGAATCTTGAACTCTCTTGAATCCCATGGAAATGAGATTTAGGTGTAGCGGTAGCCTCACCCACAAGTGGTAGATAGATCTGTGAAATAGTCAGTGTGATATCAAAAACCAAGTCACCCAGATGTAGAAGAGATTGGTTGGGCCACCACAGCCAAGCGGGAGTACCAAACAAGGAAGTGGGAGCAAAAGGCATTCAAATTTGTTGCTGGGCAGGAAGGGCCGGAGTCACTAGAGCCATTCATGTTATCGTTTCACTCTTCTATTACTTGTTATGTTCAAAGGCAGTTTATAATTTATATTATATTATATTAATAATATATTTTAAATTTTATATTATATAATAAAAGATAATCATTATATTTTTTTTTATAAAAACGATTTATAATTAAATAACAAATAGATATAAATATTAAATATCTGATATACTTATTATAATTGTATAATTTTACTATGGGAAGTCATTCTTCACAAGTGATTTGAGAGGTTTGGGACATGAGAATGGGGGTTGAACTTTAATTAGATTTTTAAGAAAAATTAATTAAAATGTTTACTTCTATAATAAGTATAATAAAATAGATGTCAAAGACTATAGATACAATCAAATTCTTATAATAGAGGAAGTGTGATGAGTCGAGGTGAATGAGCTATGCTAGGGTTTTTTGTTTCTGCGGTCTCTCTTGGCCTTTTCCACGTCATACCGCACCTTAGGCGCAGGACTTTTCATTAAGTTTGTGTTGTACGGCCGCATTTACTGCATTTTTCTAGTTATTTTATTATGCCTACGAGTGACTCCAACGCAAAGATCTTACTACTGTTGGCAGTTCAATGGCTTTGCATAATGGCCCCTCCTCCGAACAAGCAACCCCAAAAATTTGTTCTGAAAGTATTCCACGAGGTAAATCTTTTGATTCTCCAACGGATATGGTCTTGCCCATCCCAAATTTTGATTTTGCATGCCTATGGTTAGAGAAGCATACTCTTGTTGGATATTTTTTTGGGATGACTCCACCTGAAAGTGTGCTTAAAGAATGGGTCCAAAAGGCCCGAGTCCCTCATAGGGTCTGTCTTGATATAGTCCAAAATTTGACTAAGGGTTTTTCTTTTTCGCTTTGCGGAGGTTAGTCATGTTTTGGTTATCCTGAACCATGGTCCTTGGTATGTCAAGTCTTCTTTATTGGTTTTCCAGCCTTGGTTTGGGGACTTTATCGTCTTTGATGACAAAAAGTTATGGGTTCCATTCTGGATTGAATTTCCTGGTTTACCCTTGCCTTGTCTTCACTTTTTACAGCATATCGCCTCCTCCGTTGGGAGGGTTGTTTATGTCGAGCTCGATAGGTTCTTTCAAGCTCACCCTCAAAAGCAAGTCTATGTTGAGGATGACCTCTCATAGGACTTGAAAGTTTCCATTTATATTTTTAACTGGTAGCTTCAGGCATACCCAAAAGGTGACATTTTAATTTTCCCAACATTCAATCTCCGCCATGGGAAGCTGAAAATCCCCGACAGGTGGAAGTTTCTTCCACCAAACCAAAGGAGAAATGGACAACGGTTACCAACTAGAAAAATAAGTCCAATGACACAAGGGTGGTTTCCAAGTCTTCTGAGCCATTTGCTAAAATTTCAAACCATTCAACAAAGGGGAAAGAGACTCAAGCTCCTAGTAGTGTGGCAACTCGGTCGCGGCCCTTTGCCACTCCTCAACCTACCTCTGTTATGATAGCCTAGTCGGCTGTGTCTTCTCCCATGTTGGGAATTCATAGGTCTCTCAGTCCATCTCGTCCTCTTTAAGAAGGGGAATTTGTACTAGATAAAAAGAGGCATTCGTCTCCCTCAATTCAGATTGGGATAGTACCACAAGAATTTTTGTAGAATTGCTTTTCCTCTTTGGAAGAGTTGAACTCCATTGATATGATCGAGTCCTTAACATGAATTTTCTTTCTTGGAATGTTCGAGGTCTAATAGACCTCCCTAGGAAGTATTCTGTTAGAGATACTCTTCAGAAATGTTCTAGTATTGATGTTTTGTGTCTTAAAGAAGTTAAAGTTGCTAGGTATTTGCTTGTCAGTTTGTCGAACTATTTGGCTAGCCAGTAAAATGTTTTGTTCTAAGCATGAGGCTGGGTATGGCAATGTTGTCACCTTTTTTTCTCCACGGTGGCACACTTGTGTGGTTGACTATGGGTCTAACCCCACACACCAACTCGTTTGGGTTCTGCTACATATTGATAATCATTCATTTGGGATTATTAATATCTATGCCTCTAACAATGCGGTTGAAAGATCACTCCTCTAGCGATGGATTGTTGATTCATTGCCTGTGGCTACTTGGCTCCTTTGTGGAGACTTTAATATGGTTGAGGTGGTGTACGAAAAAGAGGGTACTTTTCCTTTCAAATGGGCAGTAGGAAAAAGAGAGGCGTGGTTTTACATGTGCAATAAAGTGGGTTTTTTCAACCCCAATATTGGCCGCCACCATTCTCATTCTTTCTGGAACAATTGGTGCAATTTTTGAGCTAGGTCTGACAGAGTCTTTAAGCGTCTTGATCGTTCCATGATCTCCATGCAATATTTCTTTTCTTTTGCTAGCTCTTCCCCACTTTTGGTTAAACTGTTAGTGGACATCATGCTATCGAACCACTTTCCCATTCATTTCTGCATTGAATGATAAGTGGGAAAATTCATGCCAGTAGGACCTAGTTCTTTTTAAACACCTCTTTGCTACATCACCATCCCACGCTGGCCCACATCAGAACTATCTAGAATCTTGAATGTCGACCTATCCATTCAACTGGATGGATCAAAGGGTGGAATGATGCCATCACTTGTATTACGGGGTTTCTTCACATCTGTGGATGCTAGCTAGCTATCTGATCCAGAGCAGTCCAGAACTGAGAAAAACCGAAACTCCAAATTTTTGGATTTTTTTTCAGTATTTTCTAGGTTCTAGTAAATTGCATTTTTCAGAGGTCTTCGGAGTAGAATTTGGGTTCAAAACTTGTGTCAGTCCTTAAAAATTGGCTGCGAAAGGTACTATATTTTAGGGACTAACTTAGTACTCTTGGAGAGCTTTCCAACAATGTAAACAAATTTGAATTTCGAGCACCAAGCAGAAAGTTATGACCCCACCAAGTTGGGGTAAATAAATTCCTAGTTTTTTGAGTTTTTTTGTAATTTTGTTTGTATTTTCTCAAAGCCAATTATTCATTTCGAATTCCTGGGGCTATGGTGACTTTTGGCATTCTCCAGTTTGTATATACTCTTGTAATTTTGAATAAAATGATGATTTGGAGTGCATACAACTCTTTTTACGAGTTTACAATTTTATCCAAATTGAACACAATATCTCAGGTTTCTTTTATGCTAGATATTGTAAATTGAATCCTCACTTCGATTCAGATCACTTTCACAGATGGCCTTATGAAGTGACCACATTTGATCTTTATAAATCCATTGAGGCTTTAGTGGCTAGCTCTTTCTCCCCTTCTTTACAAGTTAGGGTTACAGAGTTGAGACATGAAAAGCAAGTGGCTAATAATTATGTGGCCAGAGGAGTGCAAATCAAAGCCAGATTGCACTAGCTCAAGATTGGGGACCGTGCCTCAAAGGAGTTCTTTCTGGCTCTTTGTGCCGAACACTCTTCGCCTAACATCAAGTGTATCAAAGATGGCAATAATCTGCTCTTTGAGCTTCTTGACATTCTCCAAGCGTTTGTTAGGCACTATGAGCAAGTTTTCACAGCCCAAGATTACACACTAGAATGCAATAATGCGCTTCAAGAATGCCTTGCTGTTGTGCCAGCTAGGCTTTCTACAGCCCAAAAAGACTTTTGTGAGCAATTACTCACGATTGAAGACCTCAAAGAAGCTATGAGCACAATGGCTAATGACAAAGCTCCGAGAATTGATGGGTTCTCATGCGAGTTTTACAAATCCCTTTGGGACTGTGTGCGAAGTGATCTGTGTAAAGTTTATCTTGAAGCTTTCATTCTAATTCCCTAAGTAATCTCATCAACAAAGGCAATATTAAATTCATACCTAAGTTTGGTGATCCCGAGGATATTTGTAATTGGCGGCCCATCATGCTCCTCAATGTTTCCTACTGGAACATCAGAAAAGTTGCCTTTTCCATGCTTGATTTTGGAATAATTAATAACAAATAGGACTTGATATTGCCATGATCTAGTGTTGTGGTGAGTTTTACACATCCACATTATGTCTTGGACCCTTTCTAATTTAAATAAACTTAATTTTTCCCTAATTTAATGTTGTAAAATGTATTTATTTATATTTTCACATTGAATTTGGAAGGCTTGTAAACCAAGTGGACCTAATCTAGTGTTGTAATGTGTTTTACACATTCACATGGGAGTTAGGGCCCTTCTAAGCTAAATAGACCCAATTCTACCTTAATTTAGTGTTGTAAAGTGTATTTACTTACACTTTCTGATTGGATTTTGGTCCCTCTTGCATTTATAACCTTTATATCTTTATTAATAGGCCCCTATGACCTCGTATTGTGCATCCCAAGGCACATTTTAATCAAAAATCAATATTTAAGCTTAATTTCTTCACTCCCCAACATTCTAGCAGGCAAAATGGCCCCTGTGGGACCCATTTGCCACTCTGCAAAAATGAGTCCCATCCAGGTGGGACTCATTACCTTAGGATGGTGAATGAGTCCCATTTGAGCTATTTTTGAGGTTTGAGCAGGAAAAATTGGGTTTTAAGTTCAAATTTCTCCTATTTCGGCCTTGCGGATCAAATTAACGGTCATTTGAATGGATTGCCTATACAAATGAGCTCTCAAATCATTATTTCATCATAAGAATTCATGTCATCAAGTCAAGCATTCAAGAGTTAAGCATTCCAAGTCTCCACAAGGCCATCAAGATAGCTTTCAAGATCATTCAAGGGCATATTATTCATCAATTGTTGTAGCAATTCAAGATCCATCATCATGGCAAGGTTCTAATTACATTATTTCATGTTCATGCTTCATTATCTTATTTCATCATTTGGTTTAATTACCTAAAAGGGGTTTGACCAAGGTAAAACCCTATTCCCTAACAATCAACTCTCTCTCTCTCTCTCTCTCTCTCTCTCTCTTTGTGTGATTGCAAATTTAGGTGCTTTGAAGACTTGAAAATCATTGAAGATTAGGTTACAAGATTATTGTAGTTGTCTCCCCATTTGCAAGGTCATAATCTTCACTAAAAGGTCATCTATAGCCCCGAAATTGGAGTTTCAGATCCAAAAAGTTGGAGGAACAGATTGAGCAGACTGAGAGGTGTAGATTAGAACTTTGAAGTTACAGAAAATCCAAACTGGACTCATTCTCCACAAGTGGCGAATGAGTCCCACTATAGATGTTTTTCAAATATTTTTATAGATTTGGATACCCATTTGCCCGAAACTTGTTTCTGTGCAAAATTCTAGAATTGGGAATGATTCACCCAGAATGGCGAATGAGTCCCACTGGATCAAAAAGTTAGGATTTCCATAATTTCAGAGCTCTTTCCAATCACTTCCAAATTTCTAGGTGCACACTATTCATCTCTTTGCCTCTCTATTCTATTTTTTTTTCATTTTTAAGCTATTTTATAGGTCATTGCATTAAATTAGGGTTTTGCATTACATCTTGCATTTCATTGTCTCTTCCAAGTCTGAACTTGGTGGTGAACCCCTCATTAGATCATTTTCAATTCCTGGGACAGCCCTATTGCAAGATCTCTCTCTTTTGCATTGAGATCTCGAGGGTTATCCTTGAGTGGAATCTTTTTGAAAGTGGGTGAAAATACATCATCATTCATTCCCCCATTTTTCATAGGTTACATTTTGGTGAACCTGCATTTAAAATACATTACTTTTTGATTTGGAGTCCATCATCATCCTAGATTTAGCTTGCATTAACTTTGCATTGGTTGATTTGCATTCTAGGGTTTAAACTTTTTCACTAGTGAAAGCTCATATAGCTTGCATTTTTGCATCTAATTTATTGAAAATCATTCAAAATCTACATTTGCATCTTAGATCTAGGTCATACAGCATAGAAAACATAAAAATCAACTAAAAAAATCCCGATTGGGACTCATTCGCCACCTTGGGTGAATCAGTCCCAGTCCAAATTCTGAACTACAATTTACAGAGTTAAATTTGCTATTTTTAAGCTTCTATTTGTTGTTATTGTATTTCTGTTTAAGTTTGCATAGTTTTTGTTACATTCAAATCATTAGAAGTAGAATAATTTACATTCATTGCAATTGTGGATAGAATTAGATTTTTGTACTTTTCATTTTTAGCATTAGTTCATAGTTCACTTAGATCAGATTACATTCAACATTCATTAGAAAACAAAAACATCAAAAGAAACAAACAAAAAATGGTTAACCTTAGAGAAATCATATCATTCAAACCCTTTAGTAGTGATGAATTTGACATTTTAGATGAAGCCCTTGATGACTTCATCTCTCCTAGATCTTCCACTAAAGGTTTGATACAAGAGGATGCAAGCATTGACAATCATGACAATAATAATTGTTCTTCTCCCGATACCTCTCCTATTAGTGACAAAGGTATCTTGGTGATAGAAGATATGATCATTGAGAATCATGAAAGTCTTGTTTGTCTTCCCTCTTGGAAAGATATTATGACACATGAAGTTGAGAACATGGCCACTACTTTACCTAGTCTCCATTCATCTCCCAAAACCTTCCCTACTTGTGAGAATGTTTTAGTGAATAAGGATACAATCGTGAATGATCATGACAAACACATTTATGTGGAAGATATGTTGATATTAAGAGATCCAATGATTGGGAGTTATACCATTATTTTTGTCCTTCCTAATGTTCCTAACATTTGGAAGGGTCTATTTGAAATCATTGGCACACATGAAGCTCATAGTTATTCTTCTCTCGATGCCTCCCCTATGTAAGATGAAACTACTTTACAACATCGAACCACTCAATGTGATGAACCTATTGTTTGTCATTTTCATAAAATCTCTCCTACCAGGGTAGATATTATAGCACAAGAGAATGAGATCTTAGAGAAAAAGGATGAAATCATGGATAACAATCAAATTTTCCCCTCTCCTAATATCTCTCCTATTGGTGAAGAAGATATTATGGTGTTACAAGATCCAATCAATGATAATCATGAGGAAAACATTATTGACACACAAAAAGATCTAATCATTGATAACCTCCTTAATTGTGATGAAGTTATTTTAGAAGAGCCCACCTTTGAATGCCATGAACATCTAGTTTTTCGCTCTCCTAAAAACTCTCCTACTAGGGAAGGTACCATGGTGCAAGAAAACGACAACATTGACACACCTCTTTCAAACAATAGAAATATGAATTCCTTAGATGAAGATGATGAAGTGAAATTAGAATCCTCTTCACTAAGAGATCATGAAACAAAGGATAAGTCCTTTGACATTATGCACATTAGGCAACCCTTCACACCAACCATAGAAAAACAAAAGCAAATTGAATAAGCCACAAAGTTATTGGAAGACACTTCGGAAACCTTTGAATTCATACCAATATTCATGGGAGAATACAAGATCATAATAAAAGAGTCCAAAAAGGGAAAAAAGAAACCGGCAATGGCAATACAAAATTCAACAACATCCATTTCAACCACCCTAAAAGAAAAGACAACACTCAAGACAAACTTTGAGGAAGTTGAACAACCACCGAAGTTGAAAGAAGTGAAAAAACTTTATGGAAGATGTTTTGAACTTATGAAGCAACTTGGGAAAGGATGTGATGCTATAGAACAAGGTATCCATGTCCCTATAAAGCCTAAAACACAAGAAATGACTAATGATCTTGGTTATTATCCCTCAAAACAAAAGCCTTCATTCAATGTCAACACTATCACAAAAGATTCTTCCAAGAAAACTTTAACTTTGATCCATCTGAAACTGATAGTTATCTCATTAAATATGTATCAAGTTGACACTTTGTTTACTCATCATAATAAATAACATTAGTTGTTGCTCCTTTCCATGCAATAGTTGTAGGATCATAGTATACTCACTATTACATGTCATTCCCTTTTTGCAAGGAGCAGCATATCATCATCCACTCCGGGCTCACCCTTGTCCTGCACTAAGTGGGGGCAAGGGGGTTAGGAAGCCTTATCCCCATATGTCACTTGTCATTGTCTCTTTCGGCTAGTTGATTGCTTTTCATGTATATATAAGAGCAAACATGGGATGTGGATGACATGCCTTAAGTTGGCTCACATGTGACGTACTTATCCATGATGTAGTTCGATTTGGAAACATATGACTTGGCATAGGGCTTTCCAAGTTGGCTCTCATGTCTTCTTTCATGTTAGCATTTATCATTGGCTACTTTAAAGTATGTTGGCGTTTCAATTTGCACCCTTCGAATGCAGATTGGAAACAGACAGCTATGTGTAGTAACCTGCTCTTCAAATTAGGAGGGGAAGCTCCCTCTTTGCTGATGTTGCTCTAATGAGAGTAAACTAAAACTAATTTGCCTCTTTTTTGGTTTAGCTAAGAGCACAAGGTTATAAAAATCAAACGCCGTAGCTGAGATTTTTTGTTTTGGAATTTCAACTACGACTAAGCCTACTCTAATGACATTTCTAACTTCTCAAGTAAACGCAGAGCAAGAGAGTTAGAAATGGACAAGGAAGGATTTTATGACAAAATACTTAATTAAACTCTTTTCTAGCACACATCTACTTACTTTCAATGCAAGCTGAAATAAAGATCATATAAGCATAACACAATAAATGAAAATTTGAGACTTTATATCAGGGCAACAAAGTAGGCACAAGATTTTATTTTCTCAAACTTCAGGAACAAGAGATTATACTTTTGGGACAGTAGGATTGTACCAAAATAGGCTTACACTTTAGCCATCTATCCAGAATACAATGACACAAAACACATGCAGTGAACAATACTTGCAGCTAAAGAGGCATGCAATTTGCTCTTACATAAAGTGAATTGACATTGAATAACAACTTGTAGCATTATAGGCTTGAAATTTGCTATCACAATAACCGTTGAAAATAAATGAGCAAGGCTGCTCTTATTTATAGACAATTAGAGGAGTAGGGAACCCTAAAATCTCCTTGCTTTTACAACTAAGGCTTGCTCATCAAGTAAGCTTTATTTCTAAAACTAAAAGAAGATAGCATCTATCCACCTAAGAAAGCATGAAAACAGGAAATGCCAACTATTACATTTTGTTTTCTTTCTCTTCTCCAAAGAGTAGATAAGAATTGAGACGAGAATAGAAAGAAAATGGAAAGAAAGCTTCTAGATGATTGCCGCTTTAAATCTCATCCATATCTGCCAAAAACTAATTTGTTTCTTGTTTTTAATTGGAGGGTGCTGCTGAAAATAAAATGTTGATTTTCTTTGAAAAAGCAATTTCTTCGAAAAAAGATGGGACCTGGGTTTTGTAGAAAATCACATTCCGGAGAAACCCAAATGCTCATAAACTGAAAAAGAAAAATCTATCCTAAAAAACAGCCAAAAAATAGTTTCTAGAAGAGGGAAAATTTTCTCAATAATGAGGATGAAAAAGCAGAGAGACCCATGTGATCAGAAACGGAAAAAGATGAGTGGTTGCTTTGAAAAAGAAATTCCCTAGAAGTTTGGACCACGAAAAAGAATTCCTCACTACTAATTGATCTCGAAACCACAAAGAACACCGAAAAAGCATGTAGTTTGGGTCTTCAAATCTTCATTGAGAGAAAAGGGAAAATCTACTTGCTCTGGACACCAACCTGCAATAATGAATAATGAAAGGAAAAAACTCTCTTTAAATAAGATGATGTTTGTGAGAATCTGCTTTCTTTTTGCTTTAAATCCTTCAGAACTTATCCTGAGTAGGTTCATCGAACGTAGACACTGTTTGGAATGTTGGAGGATGGAACTTGAAAATTTGACTAAGGCATGAATTCTTGGGCGCCTCTCTTGGATTGGGGTGCTTTTGCTTGGCAGACTTAGTCAAATTTTCAACGTTTTCAAATTTTTTGGTTGATTTTAACCTCTGTTTGATCTTCGATTTTTGGATGCTCTGAGGATCTTGTGAACTGATAGAGTGATCCATCACGAAGCCTAACTAATTCTGACGAAGTTGTCCTAGAGGTTTCTTCTAATAAAAAATTCATTTGACCCCTCAAAAAGTTGGGCACGCCTGGCTACCTTGTGCGCCAAAACTTGCCAGTGTTAGCCATTTTTTGACATTCTTCAACTTCTGTGTTTTCCTTGATCTTCTGATGAATTCTCATTTTTGGGTGATCAGGGGATCCGATCAATTGATGGCTAGACTTGTTGGACAGCCTGATGAATTCTAAGGGGGGTCTTCTGGGAGTGATATCTCCTGAGAATTGATTTCAAGGCCTCAAATCCTTTGGCGCTCTAGCTAGTTGGGGCACCCAACTCTTCCAAAGTTAGAATATTTTTCCAACTTTTCACTCTCTTCTATTCTTTTGATGAGTTCTGATTATGGGAGTTCTGGAGGTCTAATGATTTGGCTGAATGGTTCTGTTGTGTAGCTTATATGAATCTGAGAAGATTATTCTAGAGAGGCCAAGCCTTAAAAATTGATTCAGATCCATCGAAAGCTTGGGCGCCCATGGCTAACTGGGGTGCCCAACTCCTCCAGAGTTAATTTATTTTTCTGTGTTTTCCACCTTGCTTTTGACTTCTGTGATTTTTCTCATGTTTCTCCCTCTATTCCGCCTTCGATATCTGATGACTAACAACTCTAATTGACGTGCTGATGATTGCGTTGGAAAGCTTGATCAAATCTGAAGAAGTCATGTTGGAGATGTTGACTACAAATTCATCCATTTAGGCCTCCAAAAGCTTGAGCGCCTATCTCCTTTTGGGGCGCCCAACTCCTCCAGACTTGGCCATTTTTGCTAGATTTTCATTCTTCAAATTTGGACTTTCATGTTATTCCTTCAACTTGATCTGGATTTTCTGGTGATTGATAAGTCTGATGATCTGATGAAGACATCTGCTACAAAGCTAACAGAATCTTGCAGAGATTGAGCACATTTTCAAAACTTAACTACTGGATTAGATCCTCCAAAAGGCTGGGCGCCCCTGGCCACCTGAGGTGCCCAGAGTTCCTAGACTTCGAATATTTTTTCTTGATTTTCACTTGGTTGAAACTCCTTTGATCAATCTGTGATTCAGGCTAAATGGGTGATCCAATGATTGTGTTGCTAGACTCACTCTGGAGCTAAGGAGATTTTGGAAAACACTGCTTGGGAGCACAAACCTTGATTTCATCATTTGATGCCTCGAAAATCTGGACACCTATCTCCCTCTGGGGCACCCATAGCTTACATAGTTTTTATTCTACAAATTTCAACTTTCTCCTTCGTTCCATGTGCTTGCCTATTCCTCACTTTCTGATGATGAAAACTTTTCTGAGGCATGAAGGTTTAGGCGCCTAGACTGAGCTGGGGCGCCTGAATTCTCTAGTGTTAGCCAAAATTTTGCACTTTTCAACTTTGATAGCTTCCTTTCTCCATTCTTCGATCTGCATGCACGTCGAGCGTTTGAATGTTTGAATGTGATATCTGGCAGCTAATTGACTTCCATTAATGGCTTCAGAGCTTCCTGAAATGCTTTCTGAAATTGAAAAAGAAGAATAGACCCACTAGGGAAAAACTGATCGTTTTGTGATTCTTACTACACCAGCCTGATGAGGAAGTATTTTCGACCAATCAAAATCAGTTTGAACCCTAACAACCAAACCTTCTATTTTTAGAAAATTTTGCCAGCATCCATTTCAATAGAAACTTAAAAAACCTTAGAAAAAGTTTCTATTTTTAGAAAGTTTCTTAAAATAGCAAATTTCCTCAAAAGTAGGGTCGAAAAACTGAGATTTGGGTTTTGTAGATTTGGTCGCTTTGAGCAGACCCATATCATCATTTTTGTAAATTTTGAGTTTTTGACCCTCATGCAAGACATGCAAACCCCAATTTTGACCTTTTTTGATAATTTTGACAAGACTTTTTACTCATTTCTTCAAAATGCCTAAGTATAGCAAAAAATTTAATTTGGGGTACAACATTTGGCTCTGTCTGGGGACCATGGCAGATACTTACTGCATAGGAGAACCAAAGAATCTCTGGAGTTTTGAGCATAGAACAATGCCTTAACCATTGGGCATTGGAGTTGGCATCATTTCCTAATCACCTATTTGCAAAACTTTCCTAAGTCACCTATGACAGGACTTGCTAAAATTGCCTAATAGTTGGACTTCCCTAAAAGTCACCTAAAACAAGACTCTGAATCACCTAAAACACGATAGGAATGTTACGGAAAGGGGAAACACAACCTAACGAACACATCATGGAAAGGGGAAACACATCACGAAAACATAAAGGAAAATATTCACAAAAAATTTAATCCACCCCTGAAGGATGTCGTTTCTGCCTGAAAGGCTTTACTTCTCTTCTCCTAGGTATCGCAGGAGACAAATCTTCCAGGATGAAGATTCTCATATCTTCATACATCCAGGTAGAGGCACTTTGACAATAGTCAGAATATGGCGCAAGGAATGAAGTAGGTACCACTAAGTCACCATCTTTGTTGTCATTCACCTTCGGGATGTTTGTGTTATCGATCTTCGGGATGTCTCCATCATCGATCTTTGGGATGTCTCTGTTGTCGAACTCTTCAAACCAATCGATCGCGTTCCACACCTGATTTTTATAATGTTGTAGATGATCCTTTTTGGCTTGGAAATATCCTTTGATTGGCTCATCGATTAGCTCCACATCTCCTTTAACACATAGGAGTTCAATTCCCATGTCTTGGGCATTTTTGAGGCCTAACAAAAGTGCCTCTTTTTCAGCTTCAATAAACTCCAATTGCAGGCCATATGACAATGGGTACAATTGTTCTTTAGGGGAGATGATCACTTCCCCTGCTCTTTATCCTGTATTAGAACCACCCCCATCGAACTGTATTGTCCATAACTTTGTATCCTCTATCGATCTCTTTTCTAGATAAGCAATGTTTTGGTCTTTAGTTTCTATATCTGATGTCACATAATTATCGAGACCCATTCCTTGATACAAAATTTGGGTTGGGGGGTTTGGGATTTTCACCACCATGAATTGGGATTTGGGCTCAGGTTCTATCTTTATTTTTCCTTCCTTCACAGGAATGGTCGAAAACGAGCAATCTAACTACATTGCACCACCAAGATCTCTGCAGAAGCTCCGGCTCAACAACATCCCATAGCTGGCTAAAATGTCAGCCACTAGGATGGTCATCTTTATCTTTTTCTCTAGGCAAGCTGTCAACCTTACTTGAGCATCCTTCAATTTTTTGACCAACAACACCGACTCAGACTGAAGTGAATAGCACTTGTTTTGAGTTTCTATGCACGAGAGTCCCAATGCTTTCATCACTTGTAGAGGCATGACGTTGTCTAAGGCTCCTGAATCAATAATGCAATTGCTCAGTTTAAATCCTCCTATACACAAAGATATATAGAAAGGTTTGGGATTTTCCTTCACCGGAACAGATGACTCGAGCAATGCAGGCTGAATTGAAGCTTCTCTCTTTACATGTATTATTTTGTCCAACTGCTCAGGATGATCACGAAGGTACTCCAACTGTGAAATATCAACCTTGGTCTTCATCATGGAGTTTACAATGTCAAAATTGGCTGGAGATGGGTCTTGAGCAACCACTTTAACATTCTCTTGTTCTTTAGCTCTCTGCCTCTCTTCTTCTTTTTACGCTTGCAAGTGCAAAGCACTTATAAACATAGGCAAAGAGTGTCTTCCATGATTTGCTGTAAGAGAGTAGTGGCGTTGGTCTTCTTTTTCTTCAATAGCGAGTTCTCTTTGAAAGTATCCCAAAGCGGAGTCGCCATTGAAGTTGTCCGTCTGTGGTAAGACAACATTCAAACTTGGTGTTGGTACAAATTTGGAACTGGGTGGACATGTAGAACCAGTATGTTAATTGGTATCATGAAAGGAACAAAATGTTGTGTGTGGTGTAGCTTCAACTATTTGTCTTGGTGGAGGTGCTAGAAACCATGGCCTGTAATTGTTGTAAGGCTGAAAATCATCTCTCCCTGGCTGATACGACTACTAAGGTTGATACTGTTGTGGTGGTAGTGCAAGCATCTCATTGGATACCTCCTATAGCAGTGGATCCGCAGAACTCTGAACTAGGGGTCTGATTGAATCCTTCTTCATTATGCCAGAAGTAATCATATTATCCTCCAACTCGATGGCGTGTTCTTGCGCATCCGTCAATTTTGCATGTCTTTTTGTCTTCAAGAAGAAGGCTATCTCTGATGGGAGAGCATTTATGAGGCAGCTCATTAGAATCTCCGGTGATGGATTAAGTGTATAAGAAAGCCGTGTAACAAGATGATTAAATCTTGCTACAAACTCCCTCATGGGCTCGTTGTACTCCTTTGAATTTGTAAGTTGGGCAAACAACCAATGACTGTCTTCAGCGGGCTTGAATCTTGCCAAGAATTTCTCGCTCATAGTTGCCCAGCTTGTAATAATTCCTGGCTCCTGGTGATTGAACCAGTTGGCAACATTCCCAACAAGAGTCTTCACAAAGAGACGCACTGCAATGTCTTCATGTGCCACATGCAAGATGTCATAGGCCCTTGAGAAGGCGGAAAGATGATCATCAGGATGTTGACTCCCGTCGCCATGAAATCGGGGAATGTGTTTCCTTGACCCTTTAGGTAACTCATGATTTTCCCTTAAAATCCAAAGGTCCAATGATGTTGCCCCAAGGTAATGGGGGTGGACGTCTCAAATTCCTTCCAACATTATTGTTGTTATCACCCATTGCTTTTGGCTGGATCACGCAATAGGGTGCTAGATGGTCATTCCTGTGTCATAAAGCGTAAGCTTTCTTGAAGTTTTATGCCTCATGCCCCACGGTGGGCACCAAAAAACTGTTGGTGTTTCAATTCGCACCTCTGGAATGCAGATTGGAAACAGACAGCTATGTGCAGTAACCTGCTCTTAAATTAGGAGCGGAAGCTCCCTCTTTGTTGATGTTTCTCAAAAGAAAGTAAACTAAAACTAATTTGCCTATCTTGGTTTAGCTAAGAGCACAAGGTTATAAAACTCAAAAGTTGTAGCTGAGATTTTCTGGTTTAGAATTTCAACTACAACTAAGCCTATTCTAATGACGTTTCTAACTTCTCAAGTAAATGCATAGCAAGAGAGTTAGAAATGGACAAGGAAGGATTTTCTGACAAAATACTTAAACTCTTTTCCAGCACACATCTACTTACTTTCAATGCAAGCTGAAATAAAGACCATATAGGCATAACACAATAAATGGAAATCTGAGACTTTATATCAAGGCAGAAAGCAGGCACAAGACTTTATTTTCTCAAACTTCAGGAACAAGAGATTACACTTCCAGGACAGCAGGATTGTAGCAACATAGGCTTACACTTTAGCCATCTAACAAGAATACATTGACACAAAACACATGCACTGAACAATACTTGCAGCTAAAGAGGCATGCAATTTGCTCTTACACAAAGTGAATTGACACTGAATAACAACTTGCAGCATTACAGGCTTGCAATTTGCTATAACAATAACCGTTGAAAATAAATGAACAAGGCTGCTTTTATTTATAAACAAGCAGAGTAGGGAACCCTAAAATCTCCTTACTTTTACAACTAAGGCTTGCTCAGCAAGCAAACTTTATTTCTAAAACTAAAAGAAGACAACATCTATCGGCCTAAGAAAGTATGAAAATAGGAAATTCCAACTATTACATTTTTTTTTCTTTCTCTTCTTCAAAGAGTAGATAAAAATTGAGACAAGAATAGAAAGAAAATGAAAAGAAAGTTTCTAGATGATTGTAGCTTTAAATCTCATCCATATTTGCCAAAACCTTATTTGTTTCTTTTTTTTAAGTGGAGAGTGTTTCTGAAAATAGAATGTTGATCTGCCTTGAAAAAACAATTTCTTTGAAAAGGCTGGGACTTGGGTTTTGTAGAAAATCACATTCCGGAGAAACCCAGATGCTCAAAAACTGAAAAAGAAAAATCTATCCTGAAAAAGCGGCCAAAAAGCAGTTTCTAGAAGAGGGAAAATTTTCTCAATGTTGAAGAGGATGAAAAAGCGGAGAGACCCATGTGATCAGAAATGGAAAAAGCTGAGTGGTTGCTTTGAAAAAGTAATGCCCTAGAAGTTTGGACCATGAAAAAGCATTCCTTTCTGCTCACTGATCTCGAAACCACGAAGAACACCAAAAAATCTTGTCGTTTGGGTCTTCAAATATTTGTTGAGAGAAAAGGGAAAATCTTCTTGCTCTGGACGCCAACCTGCAAAATGAATAATGAAAGGAAAAAGCTCTCTATAAATAAGATGAGGTTTGAGAAAATCTACTTTCTTTTTGCTTTAAATCCTTCAGAGCTTATCCTGAGCAGGTTCATTGAATGTAGACACTGTTTGGAATGTTGGAGAATGAAACTTGAAAATTTGACTAAGGCATGAATTCTTGGGTGCCTCTCTTAGACTGGGGCACTTTTGCTTGGTAGACTTCGCCAAATTTTCAACATTTTCAACCTTTTTGCTTGATTTTAACCTCTATTTGATCTTCGATTTTTGGATGCTCGGAGGATCTTGTGAACTGACAGAGTGATCCATCACGAAGCCTAACTGATTTTGACGAAGTTGTCCTGGAGGCTTCTTTTGATAAAAACTTCATTTGACCCCTCAAAAAGCTGGGCGCCCTAGGCTACCTGGGGCGCCAAAACTTGCCATTGTTAGCCATTTTTTGACATTCTTCAACTTTTGTGTTTTCCTTGATCTTCTGACGAATTCTTGTTTCTGGGTGATTAGTGTGTCTGATGAATTGATGGCTAGACTCGTTGGATAGCTTGAAGAATTTTGAGGGGGGTCTTCTGGGAGTGATACCTCCTGAAAATTGATTTCAAGGCCTCAAATCCTTGGGCGCCCCTGGCTACCTGGGGTGCTCAACTCTTCCAAAGTTGAAATATTTTTCTGATTTTTCACTCTCTTCTATTCTTCTGATGAGTTCTTGATTATGGGAGTTTGGAAGGTCCGATGATTTGGGTGACAGTTCCATTGTGTAGCTTATCTAAATCTGAGAAGATTATTCTGGAGAGGCCAAGCCTTAAAAACTTATTCAGATCCATCAAAAGCTTGGGCGCCCTTGGCTACCTGGGGCACCTAAGTCCTCCAGAGTTAATTTATTTTCTGTGTTTTCCACCTTGCTTTTGACTTGTGTGATTTTGCTCATGTTTCTCCCTCTGTTCCGCCTTCGATGTCTTGTCTGATTGACGTGTTGATGATTGCGTTGGAAAGCTTGATCAAATATGAAGAAGTCATGTTGGAGATGACTACAAATTCATCCATTTAGGCCTCCAAAAGCTTGGGCGCCTATCTCTTTTTGGGGCGCCCATCTCCTCCAAACTTAGCCATTTTTGTTAGATTTTCATTCTTCAAATTTGGACTTTCATGTTATTCCTTCAGCTTGATCTGGTTTTTCCGGTGATTGACAAGTTTGATGATCTAACAAAGACATCCACTGCGAAGCTGACAAAATCCTAGAGAGATTGAGCACATTTGAAAACTCTAACTACTGGATTTGATCCTCCAAAAGGCTGGGCGCCCCTGGCCACCTGAGGCGCCCAGAGTTCCTAGACTTAGAATATTTTTGCTTGATTTTCACTTGGTTGAAACTCCTTCGATCAATCTGTGATTAAGGCTAACTGGGTGATCCGATGACTGTGTTGCTAGACTCACTGCGGAGCTGAGGAGATTGTCAACAACACTGCCTAGGAGCACAAACCATGATTTCATCATTTGATGCCTCAAAAATATGGACACCTATCTCCCTCTGGGGCACCCATAGCTTACAGACTTAGTTTTTATTCTGCAAATTTCAACTTTCTCCTTCGTTCCATGTGCTTGCCTTTGCCTCGCTTTCTGACAATGAATTTTTTTTTGAGGCATGAAGGTTTAGGCGCCTAGACTGAGCTGGGGCGCCTGAAGTCTCTAGTGTTAGCCAAAATTTTGCACTTTTCAACTTTGATAGCTTCCTTTCTCCATTCTTCGATCTACGTGCACGTCGAGCGTTTGAATGTTTGAATCTGATATCTGGTAGCTGATTGACCTCCATTAATGGCTTTGGAGCTTCCCGAAATGCTTTCTGAAATTGAGAAAGTAGAATAGACCCACTAGGGAAAAAATGATTGTTTTGTGATTTTGACTACACCACCCTGATGAAGAAGTATTTTCGACCAATCAAAATTAGTTTGAACCCTAACAGCCAAACCTTCTATTTTTAGAAAAATTTTCCAGCATTCGTTTCAATAGAAATCCAGAAAAAAACCCATAAAAAGTTTCTATTTTTAGAAAGTTTCTAAAAATAGCATTTTTCTTAAAAAGTAGGGTCAAAAAACCAAGATCTGGGTTTTGTATATTTGGTCGCTCTGAGCAGATCCAAATCATCCAAATTTTGAAAATTTTGAGTTTTTTTCCCCTCATGCAAGACATGCAAACCCCAATTTTGACCTTTTCTGATAATTTTGACGATACTTTTACTCATTTCTTCAAAATTCCTAAGTTTCTAAAAATAGCAATTTTCTTAAAAAGTAGGGTCAAAAAACCAAGATCTGGGTTTTGTATATTTGGTCGCTCTGAGCAGATCCAAATCATCCAGATTTTGAAAATTTTGAGTTTTTTCCCCTCATGCAAGACATGCAAACCCCAATTTTGACCTTTTTTGATAATTTTGACGATACTTTTACTCATTTCTTCAAAATTCCTAAGTGTAGCAAAAATTTAAATTTGGGGTACAACAAAGTAATTGCTCATAGTGATGATGTAGCAACCACTTTAAAATGGGGGCATACATAGATGACATCGTTAGGAAAAAATTTCATGGTGTGATTTTTCTTTTTTATTGTGATGTTTCCACTTCTTGGTGGTGTCATTGGGTTTGATGTCGTCCAAGAGTGTAAAATCTACTGACATTGCATGATGCAAATGAAGCATCCCATGGGTGGTGATCTGACAATTTTGACTTGTCCTCTCTTGGAGACACTAGGCACAATGCTCCCTAAGAAGGAGACCTTACACTAACAAAGCAAAATCCCCTTTAACAAAATTTTTACATAACAAAAGCATTTACAAAAAGCATTACATTGTGGTGCCTTATCAAAGTTATCAGGAGGATAACTTTGGTATGGTTAGTATGATGGGAAGCCGACACACTGGCATGAATTTTTCATTATACGATGAGAAGCCGACACACTAGCATGACTTTCTCACTAAACCACTTCTTTGGGACAACTCACCCCGCAGACAACCTGATGTTTTGTGGCCCTAGAGTGAGCGCATCTTTGATCCACCTTATTTTGATTTTTACTTGTTTTCCATTCCTTTAGTTATTGACATTGCATGTTCATGCATCTTGTGCGCGTCCTTTCATGATTATGTCAGTTTGACTTAGGATCTTGGATCTTGGGGGCTTGACCACCTCCTCGATCTTTGTTATTCTGGACCACCCGCATTCATACAATTGGACCCCTCTTGAATGTCTACTTTAGTGTGAGTTTGAAGTAAGTTCATCCTCTCACTAAAGTGGGGGTTAGATGGAACATCAGAAAAAGTTTCCTTTTCCTTGCTTGATTTGAGAATAATTAATGACAAATAGGACTTGATATTGCCTTGATCTAGTGTTGTGGTGAGTTTTACACATCCATATTAGGTCTTGGACCCATTTTAAGCTAAATAAACTTAACTTTTCCCTAATTCAATGTTGTAAAATGTATTTATTTATATTTTCACATTGAATTTGGGAGGCTTGTAAACCAAGTAGACCTAATATAGTGTTGTAATGTGTTTTACACATTCACATGGGATTTAGGGCCCTTTTAAGCTAAATAGACCGAATTCTGCCTTAATTTAATGTTGTAAAGTGTATTTACTTACACTTTCACATTGGATTTTGGGCCCTCTTGCATTTATAACCTTTATATCATCATTAATAGGCCCCTATGACCCTATATTGTGCATCCCAAGGCATATTTCAATCAAAAACTTTACAAAATTAATATATAAGCTTAATTTCTTCACTCCTCGACATTCTAGCAGGCAAAATAGCCCCTGTGGGACCCATTCGTCACCTTGGGTGAATGAGTCCCATTTGAGCTATTTTCGAGGTTTGAGCGGGAAAAACTGGGTTTTAAGTTTAAATTTCTCCTACGCCGGCCTTGGGGATCAAATTAACAGTCATTTGAGTGGATTGCCTATATAAATGAGCTCTTAAATCATTATTTCATCATAAGCATTCATGTCATCAAGTCAAGCCTTCAAGAGTTAAGCGTTCCAAGTCTTCACAAGGCCATCAAGATAGGCTTCAAGATCATTCAAGGGAAGATTCTTCATCAATTGTTGCAGCAATTCAAGTTCCATCATCATGGCAAGGTTCTAATTACATTATTTCATGTTCATGCTTCATTATCTTATTTCATCATTTGGTTTAATTACCTAAAAGGGGTTTGACCAAGGAAAACCCATATTCCCTAACAATCAACACTTTTTCTCTCTGTGTGATTGCAGATTTAGGTGCTTTGAAGACTTGAAGATCATTAAAGATTAGGTTACAAGCTTGTTGGAGTTGTCTCCCCATTTGCAAGGTCATAATCTTCACTAAAAGGTCATCTACAACCCCGAAATCG
>VDFB02347747.1:0-36259 GCA_007258455.2 Sequoia sempervirens | reverse complement strand
AAACATCAAAATCTTGTACAACTAAAATCCAAAAACATTTGTAAAATTGTAAAGTCAAAATCCAAAACATATCAAAATCTCTAAAAAGGTCGAACGTCAAAAATCCAAAAACAATGTCTTGTTGTCAAACTACGAGTCTCTGAGCTTGAACGTAGGAAAGACCATCATTGATGTGCCCCTGAGACACCCTAGGTTAGTCCTTTAGGAGTCTATCATAATAAACTGGCATTCCATCAATTTTTCATATCTTCATCTTTGTCAATAAGTCAAGTCGATCGAATTATGTGGTCTCTGTGTGTATAACGTAGGTAAGGATTATCTTTGATCAGCCCCCGAGGCCCCTATGATAGGTCTTTTAGGTTAGATTCTTGGTAAAAACTCTTGGAAAATCCCTAAACATTCAAATATCCAAAACACAAAAAAAATTCAAATATCAAAAACATAAAAACATTCAAATATCAAAAACACAAAAACATTCAAATATCGAAAATACAAAAAATTTGAATATCGAAAAACACAAAAAATAGTTGAAAATTAAAATATAAAAACATTTAGAAAACATTGAAGAAAAAAAAACCCTAAACACCTTCAAATAACCGAAAACCAAAGCATTCACATAAGCTTTGAAAAAGACCAAAAAAATGGCCTCAAAACATTTTCAAAAATACAAAAATCATTGAAATATTCTAGAAAATCCAAAATCACCCATCCCATCTCGCTTTCACTCGTAATAAACCTCCACCCATAATAAGTTGATCACCATCTTCAACCTTAGGTAAAACAAATAGAAAACAAGTTTAGCAAGTTGTAAAGTGAGAACTTAAGTATCAAAATCTAAAGTCTAAATTATAGGTAAATGTGTCAGTGAAGTTTTTATCAATGGCTTATCATTAGCATCATCATCCTAACATCAAACAACCATCTAATCAACATGTCCTAGGATGTATCCTTCCTGCAATGAACATCATTATCAAACATCACCTTAGCTAGAATAAACGTGCAAGAGCTATAGATAACACTGACTATTTGTCTTTAATCTTTTCTTATGATTTATCCTAATGACCCATTCTGAGGACCTCTCGATGATGTATATCAAAATGATTTAGAGAAAATGAATGGGGCACCGATCATTATCTTTTATTTGTTGTGCTTGTGGGTATTCTTGTAAAATAATCTTGGTGCATACTTGCTTAGTTGTATGTAGGAAAGTTGTTTGGGGTATGTTGTTGACTATTGCGTATGCTTTGTTCCAATGCATTCTAAGCTTCTTACTTGCATTCCAATGAGGTTTTTGTATGTCAAGATGTGAACAAGAACTATCCTATCTATTTGTAGAGTCAAAGTCCAATACACTAGATACAATGCCATCTTGGTTATCAATACCTTGATGCATCGTGTCTATGTGTTATATCAAACAATAAGGAATGACGAAAAATCCCAATCCCAAGATATGAGTAAATCATCCTGCATTCCTCATCATGCATTTCTCATCACCATATCTAATAAAATCTCAGTGGATCATAGACTTGTTGGATCTTTTAAATAAATCATCAAAATCAATGGTCAAACCATCTTGTTTCTTCTATCTTCTCTCCGCTCTAACCTAGTATCATGATAGTCAATCGAAAACATCATCAATGCATCCATCCTGCATCCACAAATCATCGACATGCATAAAACATCGACATAATCATTGCATATCACATCATATATTCTGCATCATCATTATCATTTGAGTTGTGATGAATAATATAGATTTGTTATTCTAAGCATCTTAAATCGTTGCATCACATATCATAAACATACATCGCATTATCATATCATGAGCATAAATATCTACATGATCCATCCATACATCCATATGCATCCATGATCATCTCATAAAATTGCATAGAAAATACATAAAAATACATGCATTCATAACATTTGCATACATAATCATAGCATAACATTTGCATATCATATCATCCATCCCATAGCATGTCATGAAAATATAATGAAAAAGAATATAACATTGCATCCATCCATATCATTACATCTCATATATCATCACATATCACATAAGCATAAGTAAAGTGCATCCATACATGATTAAATATAAGCATGGTAAATCTCACATCATATGCATCCATACAATCATAAGCATGAAATAAGATGAACACATCATATCAAATCTATATCTGTATCATATATATATTAAAAAATGAATGTCATGGTATAATATATGGATCAATGTATGTATATTGGTCATTAATACAATATCCATAGGCTATCAAAAATGAGCCCATGAATGCATATCTGTATCAAAGAATAGGGCAACAAAATAAAAAAGTGTTTGCACACTCAAGCTAGCCCTGATAGCTGCTCCCCTCTCTGGCCTGTCTCTCTAGATGAACCTCAACCCTAAGCTGTGCATCACTCCTCTGTGAGTTGTTAGGCTGTTTGAGTGGCGCTAGAACATCTTTGTGATAGTGCATCCTATAATAGGCTACCTCAGTCACAACCTCTTTGTATAACCTAGTAGATACAGTCATGCCTTGTGTAGCCGCTATCATCGCCTCCAATTGTTGGTGGCAATTGATCTCTTGATCTCTCTTGGTAGTTTGACCCATACCTGCTGCCTCACATGATCTCTCTCTACTGTCATAGCTGCAACTTGCTATCTAGCCTGGTCCCGCTCAACAGTGATCACCAAAATCTACTGGTGGACACCCATGAGAACCTACACCTGCTGTTGTAGCTGTTGAATTTGTATGTGTCAAAGATTCGGTGGTGGTGGCTG
Organism: Sequoia sempervirens; assembly: GCA_007258455.2. Classification (NCBI taxonomy): domain Eukaryota; kingdom Viridiplantae; phylum Streptophyta; class Pinopsida; order Cupressales; family Cupressaceae; genus Sequoia; species Sequoia sempervirens. The sequence continues at coordinate 33,477 of VDFB02347747.1, read as the reverse complement.
AACTTGCTGCTGCTACATTGGCTACTATGGAACAAGAGGCTATTGAGGAGGTTGCTATCCCATTGGTGGAGCTCCGAGAATCTACCCATCTTGTCCATCCTGGCCATCCTGGCCATCCTATCCCCTACCTCTGCCCTTGCTTGCTCCCCTCCCTCTCGGTTTCCCTCATGGAGGAGCACTCGCTAGATCTGTCAACTGACGAGGGTGTGTAAACCATGCATCATATGCAGGTGTCGTCTGCATGTTTGCCTGTCCCTGGTTGTATGCCCATGGTCGTGCCACCAACTGTTGAAAACCCTTGACCACCTCTGGAGCTTGGATAGTAGGTCCCCATGTGGGAACCTCTCAAGCTAATATCACAAAGATGGCCCTATCTGCATCATCGGGCCTATCCTGTTGCTTGCCAAACTGTCATGCCACCCTTCCTGACAAATATCTCTCTATGATCATGTGCTATCGACCCTGCATATACTAAGCCTGTTTGGCAAAGAAGAGTTGTCGTGTATCATTGTACCATGTAAAAATTGTCATATCATCCAGTACCCGATGCTAGTACAAAATCCCAAGATGCCCTATATCCTGGAGAGTGATGGCGCCCTTGTATCACCAAACCGCGGGATCATCTGGCTCAATATCGATCATCTACATAATCGGTTGGAGTATTACAATATGCTCCCAAGCCCAAATATGAAGCAAGGTAACCCCTGTGCCAATAGCTCTGTCGTCATAGTAGACAAAGTCATGCATATCATGATACAACGAGGCTAGCATCACTGGCCCCCATGCAAATAATGTCCTCCTGTAAAGCATTTAGTGCCATGCCAAGCCCCATCATGGGCTAAATCCTCATCTCCGTCGGTCAGGAGCAACCAAGCCAAAGATAATGGTTGCAATAATTAATTAGAATGTGGGCACTCAACCTCTATACATCTCAAGGTTGATTTGTGACATGATTAGAACGATGTGCTCAATCTCCATCACTTCATGGAAGACATCATATCTGGTGTTGATGTCACAAATCACATAGTCGCCATGTATCGACAAATGTAGAATCTGCCATACATCCTCTAAAGTCACTGTCGCCTGACCTATGGGAAGGTGGAATGATGAAGTCTCACTGTGCCATCTCTCTCACAACGTCACCATCATAGCCAGATGTGTCTGAACGACAAGCATATATGCAACGTACCATAGCCCAATCTCCCTTAGGTGCTCCTAACGCATCTTGGATAAGCCACCAAGTCTCTCCAAAACTTGTTAGAATTAGGTGTTGTACACCTTGCATAATGTTTGTAATGTTTTATTTATTTATTATGTGTGTGGTGCACCTAGGGGTTTCTAGGTGAACGTGCATCACAAGGATTTATAATGTTGGGGCCACTTTGTTGTATGTAACATTGGGACATGTAATTGTCAAATGTAATTATTTAATATTAGGGAATAATAATAAAATAATAAAGTACCCAATATTAAATGTGGGGTCACATGTTGTATGGTTTTGGGCACATGGTTTATGTAATACCACTTGGTGGTTTTGTGGGAGTTTCTATAAAAGCAACCACAAGGGTAGTTGTTTAAGGTTAGGCGGTTGTTCAGGGTTAGCGAGGTTGAGCTTGTGCATGTGTGAGGGTTTGAAGCATGGCATGGGATGTGTGGATTCATGCTTGGTCACATGGAATGCATGGATAGCTTTGCGAAGTGTTCATGGGTTTACGTAAATGTATTGTAATGGGTTTTCATTGCTGAATAATACATGGAGTGTGGATGCTTTTGGAGGCTGGGTTTTCCCTCTTGAGGGTTTTCCTGGGTATATCTTGTGTCATCTTTGATGGGTATGTTGTCTATTCTCTTGCATGTTGATGTTGAGTATTTTACTTGCATGTTTTCAGATTTGGGTTATGTGGAAATTGTCATTTATGGCTGCATAGTTTCCTTACAAGTGGTATCAGAGCTTTGGTTATTGGATTGGATAACCCTAGGTTGCATGAGAGAATGAAAGACAATGGCAAAATATAGGGGTTTTGCAGGTGTTTTATTGCAGATCTGAGGGTTTTGGGTTTGCTGTTATGATGGGTAGTTTGCAGATTTGGGGTGTGAGAAAATTTTGGCAAAATAGGGTTTCTTGGCTGTGCATTTATATGAGGGTTTTGGGGGTGAGTTTTCACAAATGATCTCCTGGTCCAAAATAGACCTTATGGTTGGATTCAGGGTGGCCGAGAGAGAAATTTTGACATATAATATGCCCTATTTTGGTTACAGAAAATTTTTTTTGCCCATACCCCTGTTCGGCCGTATGGGTCGACGGTACAGTCGTCTCAGAAAAAATATTAAAAAATCCGGAAAAATTAAAATCCCGTCGAAAATCTTTTTGTACCTGCAAAAACGGAAAAACAAAAAAAAAACATTAGAAAAATAAAAAAATTAAAAACAAAAAAAAATTGAAAAGTTTGGGGGTCCATAAAACCCACCCTTTCAGCCAGTTACCTTATGTGGCAGTCTGCAGGCCCGCCACAGGGCTTTAAACAAAAAATAAAATTTTAAATTTTTCAAAATCGCCATTTAATCTTGCGGACTTCAAATTTTTCAAAGCCAGATTTGATGTTTGCGTCGGGTCCGTACGCAAGGCATATAAATTTTTATTTTTGAAAAATTAAATCGAATTTAAATATGTTTTGGAATCCGCCGCCCACCCACCACCAGCGCGCCACTGGAGAGCCACCTGAAGGTTGATTTACAACATTTTTTTCAAACGCATATAACTTTCACCCAGCATATCGGATTTTCGACTTCTTACAGTCGTTGGAAAGTTGGTTCCGAGCACTACGCAGTGGTATAGGTCTTGTTCCATGATTTTGTAGTTTTGACAGTGTTTTGCTTGGTTGAAGTCAGATGTTTATTTGGAGCTTTGAGAGGGCATATCGGGTGCATACGGAGTCGGATTTTGGACTTCGAATAGTCAACAGAAAGCTTGTTCAGAGCACTTTATAGTGGATCAGGTTTGGAGTTATTTTGGCATGGTTTATTTGCTGTTTTCTTTATCTGAGCTGTTTATGGGTCTCTTTGACTATGGTGTTATTATGAGCTTATGGATTGTTGGATTTGGGATATTTGATGATGGATTCATTGTATGCTCAGTTGTACATCTCAGTTTGTTCTACTTTTGACATGGTTATCAGCATGTATGTTGCATTGTTGTATCTACAAGTTGTGCAATGTTGTAGGCGGTCTATACTTACTTGTTGCACCTATGACTTGGATATGGGTTGTCTTTGCCCATTGATATTTCAGTGTTGATGCATGTTCAGTTTTTTGGTGGCTTGGTTTAGTCACTTGGTTTGTTGATTTGGTTATCATGTTGAGGAGGTGAGATGGTATTACCAGGTACAGTCATGATATGAGATATATGTAGTTGACTATGATTATGCAGATATGTGGACACGGTTGGGTTGAGTTGTTGGTATATTTGGTGGTGATCATGATGTCATGGATGTTTCTTGTGCATTAGAGACTTTGGCATGTTATGATGGTTTATGCAGATGCATTGTTGGTGGTGTTGGATTGTTTCCTGATTATGGTTGTGGCGGTGTATCTTCTTGGATTTAAGAGATTGGTATCATGATGTCATGGATAGCTTGGTTACACGGTTCAGTGGGAGCTTGTGACAGTGATGGTTTGGCGGTGATGGATATGATGGTTTGGCGGTGTATCTTCTTGCTTTAGAGGATGGTTATCATGTTGTCATTGAGAGCTTGGATTCACAGGTTTTGTGTGAGCTTATGACAGTGTTGGTTTTGTGCATCATGGTGCCATGGGATTGCTCGGTATCACGGTTCAGTGGGAGCATTTGGCAATGATGTGGATCCATTGTTGATTATGGATGGTTGTCTTCAGCAGGTGATCTTTGGTGTCATGGAGGAGCTCTTGGATTCTGTGTGCTACAGTGAGAGTTCTTTGACATTAGGTGTTGGAGATGTTGAGGTATTATTTATGACTTGTTGGTTTTGACAGGTGATCCTTGGTTGTAGGATGGTTGTGTTATTATGTCATGGTATACTCTTGATTACTAGTTTAGAGTTGTGGCATGGTACATGTTATGATGATTTATTCATGTGATGTTTTTTGAGAGGATGTGAGATCATGGTGTCATGTTTATGTTCCTGATTCTGCAGTTGGAGCTATGATTTTGATCTTGGTTGGTTCTCTTTGTATTGAGTACATTGATCATTTGCTTGGTGTTTAACATGGATTGATCGGTTACAGGTGCTCATGGATACTTGGAGACATAGGTGAGGCTTGGTGTTCTCTTGTGGTTAGAGACATATTGATATGGTTACTCTTAATGAGGTTTTAACAGGAAGTCCGAGGGAGCCTACACCTTGGTTGGACGTGAGTTCAACTTGGACTGATGAGGAGAGTGTTCTTGGTTGAGTCATGATGACTTGGATATCCTGGAGGAGCATTCTCATTCCCCATTCTTGGTCTACTCGGCGGTTCACTTGAGAGGTATTGCCCATTATTCTTTCAGGTGCATTATGTTTATGCTTTGTCTTCTCATGGATATGGATCTTGAGCCATGGATATTTGGTTTCTGGAGGGTTCATTTGAGGAGTGTTGGCATGTTTATCTTCTTGTACATGTTGAGTTTAGGAGATGGTTTATTGGGCTGATTTCCTTGGTTTGGGAATGGTTACTTTGAGTTTGATCTTCTTGTTTTGAGATGCTTACATCCATGTTAGTTACATATGTTATGTTTGATCTTGGTGATTGGATGGATGGATGTTGTTATGGATTTTGTTATGGGGTGTTATGGAGGAGATCATACTTGACACAGTTGGCATTTAGAGGTGTGTGTGTAGGAGGACATGCTACAAGTGTTTGGTTTGCAGGTTTTGCTTATCAATGTGGATGTTCCTTGGTACTACATGTTTACTTCTATGAGATGTTTGTAGTAGACTTGGTATGCCTTTTTGTGATGGTGCTCTTTTTTGGGATGTTAACGAAGCGACGCGTTGAATGCGCTCATTCCAGGTTTGCATTCATCTTGACATTGCCCATGCAGTGGGAGCTCTTGGATGTGTATGTCACTTTTGACAGGTTTGCACATGGAGTTTGTTATTGCGGTTTATGGGTGGATATGTTGTTGGCATAAGTTTACTATGTTATGTATAACTTGGAGGTATGGATAGTTGGATGTGTTGGCATTTGCTGTGGATGTCATTTCAGCTATGGTGATTTATTCTTGACAGCTACTGGTGCATATTGGATTCAGTGTTTGTGTTTTGAGATATCAGGTTGAGGCAGGTTTATGCTTCTTTGTGACAGTTAGTGTGACGTCTCTTTGGATGTGTTCTTATCTTAGTGCAGTTGGCATGGTGGAGGATGAGAGCATTCATAGATGAGATGGTGGTCACCTTGGTTCTTGTTACAGGTATCTTGATGGAGCACATGGAGCACTTGGATTCTAGGATGGTACATGTTGCCTATGGAGTTTTTTTTTTTTTGTTACCCCCTTATGCAATGTATACAACAAGTGGGAGATTGTTAGAATTAGGTGTTGTACACCTTGCATAATGTTTGTAATGTTTTATTTATTTATTATGTGTGTGGTGCACCTAGGGGTTTCTAGGTGAACGTGCATCACAAGGATTTATAATGTTGGGGCCACTTTGTTGTATGTAACATTGGGACATGTAATTGTCAAATGTAATTATTTAATATTGGGGAATAATAATAAAATAATAAAGTACCCAATATTAAATGTGGGGTCACATGTTGTATGGTTTTGGGCACATGGTTTATGTAATACCACTTGGTGGTTTTGTGGGAGCTTGTTTCTATAAAAGCAACCACAAGGGTAGTTGTTTAAGGTTGGCAGTTGGAGGTTGAGCTTGTGCATGTGTGAGGGTTTGAAGCATGGCATGGGATGTGTGGATTCATGCTTGGTCACATGGAATGCATGGATAGCTTGTGCTTCAGAAGTGTTCATGGAGTCTCTGCAATGTATTGTAATGGGTTTTCATTGCTGAATAATACATGGAGTGTGGATGCTTTTGGAGGCTGGGTTTTTCCCTCTTGAGGGTTTTCCCAGGGTATATCTTGTGTCATCTTTGATGGGTATGTTGTCTATTCTCTTGCATGTTGATGTTGAGTATTTTACTTGCATGTTTTCAGATTTGGGTTATGTGGAAATTGTCATTTATGGCTGCATAGTTTCCTTACAAAACTATGGGCCGATGCTCACGAGACATCAAGGGTGGAATGACATCCCACACCCATGAAGTGCACAACATCAAAATTCGAGAAAATTTGACTCAATTTGGAATTTTTAGCTTCAAAATGACAATAGAGTCGCTATTTACAATAGTGTCACTATATTTCAAATTCCAAATTGCAACGTCCAAAGGCATTCAAATTGCAAATTGTAAATCGTGACTATAAACATATGCATCGTGATTTAAACTTTGGAAACCCTAACCCTAATTTTCAAATTGGGAAGTGCATTGCTATAAACATATGCGTCACAATTTAAAATTGGAAACCCTAATTCTAAATTACGAAATGTGTCGCAATACACATATGCATCACTAAAATTCATTTTAGCGTCATCAATTCTAATTTTAGTGTTACTATATAGCGATGATGCCAAAGTTTAAAATTCAAAAACCAATAAATGCATCAAAAAGTCAAATTTCAAATCAAGTTTCGAGTTACATACCAGTGGTCCTTCGCTTGGAAGCCACTGGTACTCTAGAACCCGATCGAAAATGTGTTGTGGGAGCTCTCGTCATGCCATTTTGTCGGAGGGTCAAAGCTCAAAACAACAAGAATTCCTTAAGGTGTGAATGCACAAATGAATTGAAAGTGACCCTTCTTGGCTTATTTATGCTAGAAAATTAGGGTTTTTTGCCCTAATTTAATCTTCAAGCTAGGGTTTATCATCATTTTCACCACTTTTTCCAAACTAGAGCTTATTTTGCATCATTTTTTGCATTTTTGGCACGTTTCTTGCATCTCAGAGCCTTTCTAGACCCTTGGGGCAGCTTTCACCTTTATTAAGAAACCAACCCAAAATTCAAAATTTCCAGCTGATTTCTCAAGGGGGCAGGGAATTAGCTTTATCCTTCAGCAGTGGGGCATCTAAAATTCAGAAAAAAATATTTTTTGATTTAAGTAGTAGTTTTCAATCCAAAGAGCATCAGTCTTTGAATTGAAGCAGCATGTACCTCTCTTCAAAGAGGGGCAAAATGTAGACATTGAAAAATGTACTGAATGATATCATACACTCGAAACAAGTATACTAACATCATTTCGTCTTGAAACCCATCCTCTTTTCACTTAATTAATTAAATTAGCCTAGCTATTTTATTAATTGCACCATTTTCATCTATTAAACTAATTCATCAAATCAGGTTAATTCACCCCCTTTCACGCTAACATTTCATCTCATTAAATTAAATAAATCAAACTATTTAATTTAATTCCCTAAGTCTTCTCATTTAATTAAATAACCCTAAGTTATTTAATTAAATGTCATTTCACCGTTCCCTATTCATTAAATCATTCAATTTAATGAATTCTTCTCAAATTCCCTAATTGTATGATTAACATTGTTTAATTAACAATTATCTAATTAATCTAATTTTCCTCCAAAGGGGAATATTCCCATAAAATATTCCTTACCTTTTTTGCACAATTAAACTTTGTTTTAATTTGCAAAATATCCTTTTTCCTCACCCATGAGAATATTCCAAAGAATATTCTCTCTCCAATCATTTGAAAAAGGAAATATTCTCACTTGGCTTTTTGAGCAAGTTAAACTTGAAACCTCTTGAGCATGTTAACCTTTGACGTCTTAAACATGTCAAAAGTGTGTTTGTTTGGAAGGAATGAGAACCCTCGATTGAATCTCATCTTGCATTCTCACCCATTGATGGGAATTCATGATCCATGCCTCCAATTTCTTCCATCCTTGACCATTGATTAACCTTTTTGATCTCAACCCTTCATTTCTCATTTGCTTTCCTATAAATAAAACACTATTTGGAGACAAATGGATCCATCTTTCAATTTGCAAACTTATGTTGTTGGAATCACTCACACTCACACTCATACTTTGCTCACATTTAACATATTTTAGTTCATTCTTAATTGCATGTTAGCTTTAAGCTTCCATTAATGGATTTCATGCATCCATTTAGCTTGTTTATAAATTAGGGTTTGAATCTTTTAGCTTTGAATCCACTTAGATTAGCTTAGATTTTGCATATTTAGATGTTTTTTTAGCATAAAATCATATTAATTTAGCTTGCATCATGTTCAATTTAGCATAAATCATGTATTCATCCACATATCACAACAATTTTTGATGTCCCCGCTCTAGTCAATTCTCGGGAACAGTGTGTTAGCCTTTTTCTTGGACCCTTGTGGGTTAACTGGATTGGTTAGAGGGTCAGTGATATTTTCTAGAGGAGTTGGTTGTTCTCTTTTTCAGAGCTCAGTGATTGGTTCACAATAGGCGTTGGCAGTTCAAGGGTTGACAACTTTTGACGGCACATGAATATTTGGAGTATTGAGAGTTATGGATTTTTAAGTGATTTAAGTTAATTATTTAACTTAATGTTTTTTTATAAAGTCAAATTGACTTTATATATTTTATATCACTTAAATATTACATAAACACTTAAATATTACATAAAGGTGATTTAAAATTAAATCACTTATGCATTTAAAGTGGGCACCCAAATATTTAACTTGCAACTATTGAAAAGGTGATTTAAATATGTTTTAAAATATTTAAATGTTGCAAGTGGCGTATCTTCTTGGAAATGCGCGCCTTTTGAGATATAAGGCATTTTGGGCAATGAGAAATTCATTCATGATTATTTCAACTTTGCCTTTGATGTTTTCTTTGTGCTTTCCTCTGTGATCAGGGTTTGTGCAATTTTTCCATTAGAGAATGATATCTCTTCGATGTTGAGCATTTTTGAGATTGTGAGAGACCAGTCGAATTAGTGCAACTGTGAGGGATTCATTCAGAGGTCAACTTTGCCTTTGAGGTTTTCTCTGTGCTTTCCTCTGTGATTAGGGTTTGTGCAATATTTCCATTAGAGAACAATATCTCTTCGATGTTGAGCATTTTTGAGACTGTGAGAGACCAGTCAAATTAGTGCAATTATGAGGGCTTCATTCAGAGGTTCTACATGCTTCAAACAGAGTTTTATAATTCAGTTTATTCTTGTTTGCAATAAGGAAGGGGGTTTCTACACTTGAGGCGTCCTCTTCAACAATTCAACAACTTACAACTTTGGCTCTTCAAGATTCTACTTGGGCCGTACTTTTGCATTGGTAAATGTGCCTGTTTGGGAAGGTGTGTGAAGGAACTAGTTGAAACGCCTTTCTCTTGGCTTTCTTTTGTGTTCCTTTCTTGGCATCTACCTCTCTCAGGGGATTGTATCTTGTTTTGGAGTGGGAGAAGTCAGATCTGGAGCCTAGGAGTGCATACTTGTCAGTTTTCATCAATTATGGCTAGCAAACTAGGATACTTCTTTATTTAATTATTTTGGAGCATTTCGGTTATGTAATTCATTTGCAATCCCATTGTATGTATTGCAGAATAACATCTATTACATTCATTGATCAAAATATTACTGTATTGCATTTTTATGAGCTTTTATATGATGCACCCCTTCTCTCTTGTCTACAAAATTTTCTTAAAAAACTAAAAAAACACAATAAGAATTAAGAAAAATACAGGGGTTTGAGTTGTGAGCCAGTAGGGTTCATCACACAGTTTCATCGATTCTCTTCAATAGAATTGATTGGAACAAACTCACTGATCACGAGATTGGGAAAGGGTCATTGTTCCACATCAACATGAAACCAATTTCAAAATGGGATAAGTTTCAAATGGGTTAGAGTAGAAATTTAAATGCTTTCATAGTTTAGAATGCTTCATTTCAATATATGTTTAGTTTATCTTTCATTTGAATGATCTTGTTTAAGATTGAGTATTAGTGGCTATGTTATGCTTCGATTCTTCATGAATCAAGCGTAATTGATCCATACTAGTATCCTTGGTTGACAATACCCTCTGACATAACCGCCCTTCATTATTAGATAATTTTTCATATTTCTCATGGACCCTTTCCTTTAGGTAAGGCATTCATTTATGTAGTACTAATCTTGATGTGTTCTTATATTCATTACATTTAATACTTACTTTACACTCTCGTGTATTTCTATGTTATGGATGGGTATGTATCTTTATAACAGTGTTATTTTATCATGTATGTGATTTCTCTTCTTTATAGAATTGCTCATAGCTATGAGATTCACCTTGATTATATCTTTATTTTGACTAGTGATAGTAAGTCTCACATGCACTTTGATGTTTTGAATCTCAACGAATTAGTTATAGCTAGAACACACACTTTGATGTTGCTATACCTTTGTTTTAAAAAGTGGTAGTGATGTTGGAATATACACTTTGATAGTAAGTATCTGTTAAATTATTTAATTTTGTTGCCTATATTTTTTTGTTTTATAATTTGTGCTTTCTTTTCCAAATAAACTATAAAATAATAAGAAAATTTATAGTAAAAGCAAAATTGGTTACCACATTTGATCTCAACTACAAGACCAAGCAAAAAACACATGTTATACTATTACATCCGCAATTTTAACTCTTATCATTTAAAACCCTTAACATTGACATGAAGGATACCTCTCGCTTTGCATGCCATAAAATTGTTAGTTGATCTATAAAATTACAAATTTATAAAACCTTTTAATTGATACATACATACATGATGTATATATCTATAATATATATATAATTTGAGGGTTTCACATATTGAAAAGTTAAGAGTTTTAAGAGTATAAATTTATAATATATAATATCAACTAAGGGTTTTATAAATATATAACTACATATATATGTGTATGTTATAATTGTATATCTATCTATATATATATGTCAATTGTGGGTTTTATAAATTTAATTTATAATATAGTTGTATATTTCAATTGCTTTGTAGTGTATGACATGCATAGTGAGAGGTATGCTAAATTTGTAGGTATACATATAATGGAGCATGAAAACCATAAAAAATATTGTAATGATAAACACATTTCATAACCATAAAGAATAATTCGAAACCGATTGAAATACACATACAATGGAGGATCATTACTGTCACTTGCAATGACATAAGATTTTTATTTTCCTTATGGGCCCAATGTGTTGAAAAACATTGCGAATATACTAAAACTATCACCATGGCTTGCTCCCAAACTCTCCACCATTAGAACGAATTGCACCATCACCGGTCCCTCGATGGACGATGTCAAGTGCATAAGATAACATAGAATGGGGTTGCAGAGAACCCAAAACAAACCCTTGCAAATGTCATTACACACCAACTTGAGTGCAAAATCGCTGACGGCAAAGGGGAGATGAGAAGTTAATGTGTATTTAGTGAGCAAGGAGTAGCATGGTAGTGAATAAGTAAGCAAGTACCACACATTCACTTAGTCGATGCTACATTTTCCCTCAAAATTAATCTTTTCGAAAAGCGTTTGATATGCATGAGAAAACATGTGAAAAATCGGAAGGGAAAGATTTATCCAAATAGACAAGACATGAACATACATGCTAGATATCAAAATTTTGGTTGACATGTTCTCTACTAATATGTACCCCTCACATGACATAGCCTGCACCACTAGTGAACCCTTTCTCCTATCCCATTTACAAAGTAATTTTAATTTTCACCCATCCCACTTCTCTATTCAATACTTTTTCGTACTCATAACAAATATATATATTTTTAACAACAAAATAAGAAGAACCCATTGACACAATTAACTTGTAACTTATTTTGTGATTAAAAAAATAAAAAAATCAATATAAACGAAGGGAATAATAATTTGGTTTCTTTGGGTTCTCATAATGGTGATGGAAAACGCGTCGGATTTACCTAGGATGTAGATTTTTTTATTATAATAAATTTATGAGTAGAAACTGTCAAATAGAGACCTTATTAATTGTAAAATCGCACACCAAAATGATTTCTACCTATTACATCATAAGAATAAAGAACAAAGGGAATAAGACCATATGGAACCGCGATTGAGCGTAATCTCGTTTGAAAAATATTTTCAGGCACATTAAATTCAACACAAAAATATTTAAAAAGAGTACGTATCTTTCTTCTGTACTATTTCCCTTTGTATGATCTTCAGATGTGCATCTATTTTCATTCCTCCGAGGTCGCGGGTTCGATACTCAGGATCTGAGGGGTTTAAAAAGGAGAAGAAAGAGAACGGCTATTTAATTCACGTTCACATAAACTGTTTGCGATTTACTCTAAAACTATTATTGAGCCCTGTATATGATTGGATAGGGCTTTTTCCTACCAAATCGCCTTCATATTGGAAGTAATTTTGAGGGTAAAACCATGGAGAATGGTGGAGGAGAGGAGGCAGGGAGTGAGCAGTACGGTTCGGGGGGTGGGAGGCGCTATCGGCCTGTATCAGCTCACGACAGGCCTGTAGTTCAATTATCTGCTCTTCCGGCGGGATCTGCAACTGCGAATAAATCTGAGGATTCTATTAAGTAAGTTATTATCCTTTTGCGGCTCGTTCTAGACAATTATTGTTTTATGAATGAAAAGATGTCAGATCTCTGTTTGTTTTCGATGGTTCTTTGCCTGAATTTTGCGTCCTTGGGAAATTTTCCGGAAATTCGAGTCATTTATCGCATTTCTCTGCATTCCAACCGTAGAGTAACGTGTTGTAAGATTTAGTTCTGTGTGCGGTGAGCTTGGATAAATTGTTAGTATTTGAAGAAACAAAAGAGTTATGCTAATGGTTCAAGAGGGTTTATATGTGAGGTCTCCTCTAGTAAAAGGCTAGCTGACGTATGAGCTTTGGCCCTTAGAGATTATAGTCATTGAATTAACATCTCTGCTGATGTTTCCTGGTTTTGCTTTTTACAAGCAATGTCAATTGTCTCTTGTAAGTCTTCAAAACTGCCAGGCTGAGCGTGGCTGGGTTTCTTGAAACATTGCCTTATGTCGTGATTTTCTCAACAGTCCCATTCTTGTTCTTTTTCTTTTAATCCTTTTGCAGAATTGTTTGTTTAATATAAAAGTAAGTCAGATCTCTGTTTGTTTTTGTTGTCTATTCTACAATAATTCCGTGTTCGCAAAAAAGGGGGCAACTTTTATTTGTCTGTATATTTTTTAGTTCATTTCTTTGCATTTGAAGTGTGGATTGACATGTTGTAGGCTTTGATGTTATGCTCAGAGGAAACATTAAGGGCAACATTTATAACTTTTTTGTTTAATGACAAATTTGTCACATACAATTATAAAGTCATGTATGTTGTGTTGATGTAAACTTTATCAGAACAATCTTAAACATGATCCTAAACTGTAAATATTTAGTCTAGCCAAGTTAAAAAGGCCGACATATTAGAAAGGGACGAGGTGGGGAGCAAGCACCAGCAGGTTTATTTGAATTTTTTTCCCTCAGACCTTGATAGCTTAGCTAAACGAGGTCGGTCATTCATACCTGACAGAAAAAGGAAACATTCAAAATTTGTTGGCACTCTCAACCAATATTCTTTTATAGTTGCTTCCAAAATGTACCAAGATAGTTCAGTGGTACTCAAAAGTACATCAAGTTATTTAATTAATTTCTGGTGCTAGTGGAAACTTGAATATCTAAAACTAAATATAGGAAACCTGATTGTAAGCAGAGAGTTTTGACCCTGGATCACATCTTCATAACTTGACTATATAATGTACATTTTTAACTCTAGATAGTATGATTTTCTGAGTCTATGAGGCTGAGAGCCCAAATGCTAACCCCTGCTTATTAGGATGTTCGCGTTCATGGCTTATTTTCTCCAGCAGGGGATATTCAAAAGTGGTAGGGGAAACTTAGCAGCAACTTTTCCCACAAATTTTACTTTTAATGGGCACATTTGCTGAACTCATTTAACTTATCTGGAATTGCATATAATAGTATGATTTTACTTGTTCAATGATCTTTACAACATATTGGTTAAGTACAAGGTTTTTGGACATTATCGTCCATTTTGTGTTTTTTATATAAGAAAGAAAGAAACAGTAGTAGGATAGAAAAGAGCACTAGAAGCTGAAAAAGTAACTAAGGCTAAAGCTGGAATGTACACAAGATGCTATAGATAAGGGATGTAGCTTTGTTGTTTATAGTTTAGATGAAGGCTGTCATCTAGGACTATTTTAGTATAATGGCCTGTGATTGAACATATACTGGCACCATGGCTGGCTTCTCTTTTTTTCCATCTCAATACAAAGCCTCTTTTATCCCAAGTAAGAGAGATGTTTTTCTACAATATTATCAGAATTTACTAAATTGGTTTGCTATCCACAGAGAAAGTTCCTAGATCATATCTGCACATGGTCACATTAAAACGGACACATTTGATTGTATCTATATTAGGGTTTTTGGATTGTGAGGCACATGACTAAAAGGCTAATCCACCCTTGTTAGGCTGCAGAGGGAAACTCTTGTAAAGGATATGTACCAGAGGCAAGAGGAAGCCGATGACCTGGGGATTTCAATTAATTTATTAGTAGGAACTTTTGCAAAGAATTTATAGTCATCAATAAGGCTTCTTTGTGGAGCTATTTGTGTTTTACCTTTTCTTTTATATCAGCTAAAGATCACACTATAGCTTTTTTTTTTCCAATAAATTTACTGTTTACTTCTATCTTTTATCAATGTATGTTTTAAAAGGCCATTTCAAATTAGGGAGATTGAGTAGAATTTCTTACCAATGGTTGTGTAGATAATTTTCTGCAGTGCCATAATTTTTCTTTTAATTGATAAGAGGTGGTTTCTATGGGAGCTCATTCCCACAGAAGAAAGGATCTGCAAAACAAAGCATTCAAGAAGACGATGCTGAGAATGCCACAAAATATGAACATCTGAACTGAAAGATCAATACACACATGCCATCAGTTAATGTTTAGTGGGAGTGCTAATGTTAGGCTCAACATTAGGAACAATAGAGGAGAAATCCTCCTTTAAAAGCAGCATAAAGGGCCAATCCTCTGGCAAATCTCTAATTTTATACAAGAAAAGGTTCTGGTCAATACCTTCACTGGCAAGAAGGTTAGCCACATGATTTCCCTTTCTATAGCAGTGCCTAAATTAAAGCTTCTGTTATCTGAGCCACCTCCAAGATATTCCAATTTTTCTAATTCAAAACAAATTTTCCGGACATACCCCTGATAACTAAGAATGAGTCCCCCACAACCTCCAAACTAGAACATGTGATGGAGGTTGCATTTTGAAACCTTCCAAGAGAGTAATAACCTCTGCCTCATTTTTGGATTTGATGCCGAGTAAAAAAGAGCCTCCCAAAGCAAAGAAGCTGGAGCTGGATCTATTAACCACAACAGCTCTTGCTTGGCCTGGATTCCTTTTGAAGCTCTGTCAAAAGTCTGTTAGAAGGAACCAACTGAGGGAGGCTTCCATTTAAAATCTTTGTTCTTGCTTTTATCATTATGCTCCCTTCCTGTATGACTGGAGGAATGTAGAGGGAACTGCCAATTTTCCAGAATGAGCTGCTCCTTGACAGAGAAAGGATCTTTTGCTTTCACCAGAGATGGTTTGGAGAAGCAAACTATAGCTGTGTATATCCTGTTCGAGCAACTTTCCCAGTATGAAAAGGTGTCACAAAAGATATGATAGTTTCTCTCAATCCAAAGCTCCCAAATGGAGCAACACAAAACAATCAGCCATAGTGATCTTAGTTGCATGGATGCCTTTGTACACATGCATAGGCGCTTTTTAAACCTGGGAGAGAGAACCCATGCAATGTCCATGTTGCTAATTAGTTTTGCCCACACTCTTGGGGCAAACTCACAGTGCAAGAATAAGTGACCAACCTTTTCGCTGTCTTTTTGGTCAAAATGTATCTGGATGGACCAAGGAATCCATGTTTCTTGAGGTTATCAAAAGTAAACTTTGGTATTGCTTCCCGCTAACCACACAAATGCACAACATTCTGGAGGTGCTTATCTACCACAAATAAGATCAATTGTCCACTCTGGGAGGTGAGGAAGATTAGAAGAACAGAGAATAGCATAGCCAAATTTAACTGAATAAATTCCAAAGGAATTTCCTGCCCAAATGAGGCTATCCTCTCTCTGAAGAAAAGGGATTCTAATCCGCTGCAGCATATTCCATAAACCTGGTATCCTAGTGAGGTTGAATATGAGGTTCAAGAATGCTGGTCTCAGGAGCACCAGAGAAACAGTAAAAACCAGTACAGGTTCCACAGACTTGCATTTATATGTAACAGACACATATCCTCATCAAAACATTTTCTCTCAAAGGCAGACTTGGTCCAAGTAATGGAAATCCGCAAGGAATTTACACTTCTGCTTCTTTGTAGGAGGTGCTGCTAAATATTTCAAAATCTTGAGCCTGTTTTATTAGCTGCCTGAATGAGTTCCCTCTTTGAAAGAAACTTAGGGGAAAATCATCTGCTCATGGAGATTTGCCTTTTGCATACCGAGTATTGCATCCCTTACCTTGTGTTTGATGATGGAAGCCACTAGTTCCTTGTTTTGTTCTTATGATATGATGGACAGTAGCTTTGAGAAGTTTTGATTTTTTTCCTCCTTGTTTCTGTTAGAATAATAATTCTCTATTATTAATGGTCAATACTACTATTGCTACAGTAGTTTGTAGGTGAGGTAGTTAGACATTTTAAATGTCTACAGTGATCTACCTCCTCTATATATTGTAATCTGCTCCTTTTGTTAATACAAGCAATCAGCCAGTTCATTTCTGAACATGGTATCAGAGCTTAGGTTGCTCGTCTGGGTCTGACTCCCTCACGGGAGGCCCAGGTTTCTGGGAGGTTCTTCCAGTTCTGTGATTTGCGTGGGTCTGAGAGCATCCTTGTGTTTTACACCAGAAATCATTGTGATTTCTCTGTTCGTGCTAGGGTTTGCTCTTGAAAATTCGAGGGTTTTGGAGTTTGAGAATTCATGGGCTTCCTGTAAGGATTTTCGTGGCTGAAAATCGAGGCCCTTTCTGATCTGAGGGCGCGATTTTTTCAGTTGGTCGTGATTTGTTTCTGTCTGCTCACACGACCTTTGTAACATGCATTTTTTTCTGCATTGAACTCTCTTGGAGTTGTGATTTTCTGGGCCGACATTTGTTTCTGGAGGCATCGTGGTGTTGCTGCTGGCCGCGTGAGAGCCGTGTTCGCGTTTTCACGTCTTCTGGCTCTGGTTTTTGAGGACCCACTACCTCCATTTTTGCGTCTTCTCTGCCTACTCGCGACATGATTTTGTGGCCGTGCGACCTCTGTCTTCGCGTTTTCGAGCCCGTGATCTTCCTCTTTCTGAGCGCCGTTTTCATCAAATCCGCGCGTCTTTGGGTTTCTGGGCATTTTCCTGTACGTCTTCATCAGTCCGCGACGCCTGTGACGCAATTTTATAATTTCTAGTGCATTTTTGTAAAATTTCTGGGCATGCGACGCATTTTCTTCTTGCTTTGCGTGAGATTTTTGGGCATCTAGAGCGTTTTTTACTAAACGCATGCCATGGACTTGCGTCTTCTGGTTGTGATTCACCTGTAAATCGTGTTTTTCTCTCTTCTTTTTGCGCGACTAGGGTTTTCAGATGTCTAGACGGATCTTGACCGAGATTTGAAGACTCGAAACATCTAGTGGTCGCAGATGTTTTTTCTCGCAATTCTTCTCTACCTTCCATGGCGGCTAGGTTTTGCAATTTCGCCTAGGTTTTGATCCCCAGCTCAAAGCGAATTTTTTCGTTTGTAGATTCCTTGTGGTTTTTCGAGAACTCAATTGGGTTGGTCTCGATTTTTGGGTGCTTCGTTTTCCGTGCCTCGATTTTTGTGTAGATCTCTTCGGCGGCTAGGGTTCCAAACCCTTTGTTTTTCCAGCCGACAATCGATGTAGGGTTTTAATATGTTTTCCCTTAAAAAAATCTGTATGGGTTTTTATAATTTTTTCCCTTAAAAAATTTGTATGGGTTTTCATAATTTTTTCCCTTAAAAAATTCCAGGAGGGTTTATAATTTTCTCCTCAAAAATTAAGAGTTTTTTTCCTGTATACCCTAGTTAGGGTTTTTGTTGTGATTTGTAATCTTGGTTTTGGCAATTTTTTCCTCAAAAATCGTGGTTAGTTGTAGGTATTGATCGCACTTGAGTTGCTGGGGCAAACATCTGCCCCACTAGCTTCTTGCAGTCTGTTTTCGAGCCGTGCTCATTTGCAAAAGTTTCGATGGTTTGCCTTCCTCAAAATCATTGCAGCTGTTCTCGGTGTGTCTCTGGTTTCAGGGAGGGACAACTCATTACCCAGCGTTAGGTTGGACATTTTGTGATGACTTCTAGTTAGTAGTTCTGCAGGGGAGGGTTAGTGGCAGACTCCTCTCAAGTGGCAGAGTTAGTGGGAGGCTCTTGTTACTCTTGTTGCAGAGCTTTCTAAAGAAGGGGCAACCTTCTCTGTTTTTTTTCTTGATGGTTTTTGGTACTCTTGGTCATCAACATTCTACAGATCCAGGGAGGGTCTTCGTAGGAGTAGAGTGTTCTGAAGAATTTGTGACCAAACGACTTGTAGATTGTATTCTGTAGGCTAGTTAGACGATTGACCATTAAGGGAGGGTGTTAGAATAATAATTCTCTATTATTAATGGTCAATACTACTGTTGCTACAGTAGTTTGTAGGTGAGGTAGTTAGACATTTTAAATGTCTACAATGATCTACCTCCTCTATATATTGTAATCTGCTCCTTTTGTTAATACAAGCAATCAGCCAGTTCATTTCTGAACAGTTTCAACTTTGGAATGTTAAGGATATTTTGGAAATAATTAACAGCGTCCTGCGTGATCTCTTCAGGATGTTCTCTAAAAGAGAATTACTTCTGTAATAAGTAGTTGCTATGTGCTTCAGAAATGAGAAAATCTATATCATTTCACCCTCCAAACTTAACACAAGTGGGACTTTGTTTCCCAAGGAGAGGCAGCTGATTTGGATGGCAACTTTGTGGACCAAATATGGGGCCCTTCAAAGTGGAATTTGGGTTGGAAGGTAGCAAAGCTTATGGGCTGGCTAGGGCTGTGGCCATATAGAGCTTGTTCTCTACTTTCCAACACATGGAGCACTGGATTTTGAATAATGGTTGAAAGATTATGGGCCCAACAAATTGGCATTATGGAACTACATTCCAACATCATTTTCTGGTCATTACTAACTTATTTAGGACTACTTGAATCCCAAGGGACATCTGCACGAACCTTCGCATGAGGAATACAAAACACTTCATCCTCTTGATATTCTTCTCAGATTCTGTAATGTCCCCTTGTTAAACTTATCTAAAAACATAAGAGTACAAGTTAGGACATATGATTTATTTTACCCACACATCATTTTATTTATGTAAATTGCTTTAGAGTCCTATATACATTATGAAATATCAATAAGCACATAATTTAATGATTAGTTCATTTCAGTTTTGCATATTTTAAGAATAAGACGAATGAATGCATTATCATCTAGGGCATTAACTAGCATGATCAGGAATGACTTCTTACTCCCAAGCGGAATAGATCTTCGCCTCATTCCTCTCCCTAACCTCGTGGGATGGTAGATTTATTGTGCTTGTTGATGTTACATGCAGCGTCTGGAGTTATATTCCAGCAATCTTCTTATTGGTGTAAATTAAATAATAGCTCTAAGCTATTTAATTTATAGAGACTCAAGAGGCACGATTTTTCATGTCACTTCTTTTGTTAAGAAAATAAATATTAAATGAAGAGGCACGTTTTATTAACAAGGCCGACCTTGTTCAAGTGGCGCGATTTTTAAGGACGTCTTCTTGCTTGTGGCCGACCTGTTTGGGAAGAGACACGTCTTTCTCTCAAAGGTGTATATATAATCGATGATATTCTTCATTGTATCATCAAGTTTTCAAGTCAAGTTCGATTATATTCATCATAGTCTAAGTGCGAGTTCTTCTCAAGGTAGTTCTATATTTGTTAGAAGTTTGAGTTCTTCTTCAGCGAATTGTGTTCTCTTATTGCTGTGTTGCATCATCTATTGGTGCTTGTATTTGGGCCTGAATCTTGGCCTCTTGTAAGAAGATCATTCTAGTGACAATTCAATATATAAGTGATATATTGTTGCTGGGTTTTTCTCCCTCAAGAGGAGGGTTTTCCCAGGGTATCTGCTGTGTTATTGTGTCTGATTTGAATTAATTTCTGTGCATACAATCTGATCATTAAAATTTACATGGTATTAGAGCAGGTTTGAGAGGATCGTGATCAGATTTATCCCTAATCAGCAATACCCTAATTGTTCATTTGTCTACATTAGTCAAGATGGTGAATGGTTTGAAGATTGTGGATAGACTTGAGGGAGCATCTAACTTCACATCATGGAGATTTAGGATCATGCTTACCTTGCGTGAAAATGACTTGGTGAGTTCGTGGAGTCTAGCGTTCCTGAACCTGAGGAGGAAGAAGAGAAGTTACAATGGGTGAAGAAAGATATTAAAGCAATGAAGATATTGGTTGATTCCGTCAAGGACCATATTGTTCCTATCGTCTCTAAGTTGAAGACAGCGAGAGACGTTCAAAACATTGGAAGAGATGTACGAAATCAACAATACCAGCCGAGCACTTGCACTGAAGCAACAACTACATCATGTGAAGATGGCGAAAGGTGAATCAGTGATTGCATACTTTATGAGGATTGCAGATTTGAGAGATTAGCTCTCGACAATAGGGCATATGGTTGATGACAAAGACTTGACCATGCTCGCTCTCAATGGTCTACCTTTGTCTTGGGAATCTTACATTCAAGGAATCAGTGGAAGATCAAAATTGCCTAAGTTTGATCGCCTAAGATTTGATTGCATTCAAGAAGAATCAAGGTTGTTGGCAAGAGGCGTTGGTCAAAGTTCAAAGAATGAAGACATTCATGTTCTCGCCTCCCATGCTTCAAAGAAGAAAGGTAAAGATGGAAGGAAAGGATTCTTCAAGAGGAATCGAGACAAGGGAAATGTTGATGCACCTCCCTTCAAGAAGAAGAGAGACATGTCCAAGATTCAATGTTTTAGATGTGATAAGTTTGGGCACTTCGCTAAGCATTGTCCAACCAGACCTAAGCAACAAGTCACCGTTGTAGATGTTGATGATGCTTCTCCGCAAAAGGATTCAAGTGAATATTTGTTCTACTCGACATTATCAAGCAGTGTACCTACCGACACCAACACTTGGCTGATCGATAGTGGTGCTTCACGACACATCACTGGTTTTAAGGAGCACTTATCAAGTTTGGTGGAGAAGGAGTCTTCTGAACAAGTCATCATTGGAGATGATGCTAGCTACCCCGTGAAAGGAATTGGGACCTTTACACTTCATTTGGATTCCGGCATCACACTTCAGTTGAGTAATGTTCTTTATGTTCCTGGAATCAAGCGCAATCTTATTTCTATTTTAGCCTTAGAAGATAAAGGATATCAAGTTGCCTTCTCCAAAGGCAAAGTTCTAGTGTGGATGGAGAACTCTAGCTTCAAGGATGCTCAAGTAATTGGAGTTAGACATGAAAGCCTTTACAAGGTCTGCACATGTCCTCTACAAGCTTTGGTTCATGATTCTTCAAGTCTATGTGATCTTTGGCATCGGAGATTGGCTCACCTACACTTCCAAGCTTACCTATCATGGAGAAGATGGTGTCGGGCCTTCCTAATTTCAACCCGGGGAGCAGAGGTACTTACAAGGGTTGCGCTTTGGGTAAGAATATAAAAGCCCTTTTCATAGTAGAAAATAGATCTAAGTGTATTTTAGACCTTATTCATTCGATTTATGTGGTCCTATGTCGTTCAGTCGGGGTGGATTCTTGTATTATGTTTTTTATTGATGACCACTCTAGGAAGACTTGGATTTATTTTTTGAAAACTAAAGAGTTTGAGGAAGTGTTAGATAGGTTTAATGAATTTAAAGCCTTGGTAGAAAATCTTTCTGGTAAAAGAATTAAAGTCCTCAGATTTGATAATGGTGGAGAATACACCTCTAGCAGTTTTCAAAATTTTTGTATTGATGCAGGGATTAAGAGGGAGTTTTGTGTCCCCTATAATCCTCAACAGAATGGTGTTGCGGAAAGAAAGAACATGACGATTGTGGAAGCAGCGAAGGCCATGATCCATGATCAAGATTTGCAAACCTTCTTATGGGCAGAAGCTTCCAGGACGGCTGTATATGTTCAAAACAGAAGTCCTCATAAGATCTTGGAGAATATGACTCCAGAGGAAGCCTTTACAGGAAGAAGCCTGAAGTTAGTCATTTGAGGATCTTTGGATGTCTTGTCTATGTTCATGTTCCAAAGGAAAAGAGAACTAAGTTGGAGCCTTCTGGCAAGAAGGGAATATTTGTGGGCTACAGTGAGACATCAAAAGCCTACAGAATATACATTCAGGACGAAAGTTGATCGAGATCAGTAGGGATGTCACATTCAAGGAAGATGTTGCATTCAGAAGATCTAGGGGCATTCATATGGAGATTGATAATGAAGAGTCTCCTTAGGATATGGAAATTGACCATACTCCTGAGATTCAGAGGGAGACTTCAGAACCAAAAGAAGATATTGATCCTGTTGAACCCTTGGAACCTACTGATGGGCCTACTGACATTGTTATTGGGAGAAAGAGACCTCTATGGGCCAGGCGTACTATGCAAGAGGTTGAAAGTTTTGCAGCTCCTAGAGGCACATTCAGAGAAAGTAAAAGGCCACATAAGTTCTCCAATTATGTTGCCTTAATGAGTCAGATTATAGAATTCGAGCCTACCTGTGTTGAGGAAGCATCTAGTCATCAGTTTGGAGAGATGCTATGTCAGAGGAGTATCAGTCAATTCTTAAGAATGATGTTTGGGACATTGTTTCTAGACCTGAGAGCAAGTCTGTGGTATCTTCTAAATGGCTATTCAAGATTAAGCATCATGCCGTAGATGGGAGCATTGAGAAGTACAAAGCAAGATTTGTGGCTCATGGGTTTTCGAGAAAGAGGGAGTTGATTATGATGAAACATTTGCTCCTGTTGCTCGCTATACTTCTGTCAGAACCATCATTGCTATTGCTGCATCTAGAGGATGGAAGATTCACCAGATGGACGTGAAGACAACCTTTCTCAATGGAGTGATTGAGGAAGAGGTTTATATAGAGCAACTTGATGGATTTGAGGTTCATGGGAAGGAGTCACATGTTTGCAAGTTGAAGAAGGCCTTGTATGGTCTTAAGCAGGCTCCTCGCGCTTGGTATGAAAGAATTGATCGTTACCTGTCAAGTTTGGGTTTCTTGAAGAATGATGCTGATTCAAATCTCTACTTCAAGATAATCAATGGTGATGCATTAATATTGGTCTTATATGTTGATGATTTGATTCTTACTGGAGAAGATTACCTAATTCTCGAGTGCAAGAAGGAGTTGACTTCGGAATTTGAGATGAAGGACCTTGGGCTCATGCATTACTTCCTTGGATTAGAAGTCTGGCAGAAACCAGATGAGATGATTCTAAGTCAAGTAAAGTACACCATTGATATACTTAAGAGATTTGGTATGATGGATTACAAATCCATGTCTATACCTATGGAGACCAACCTACATAAGTTGAAGGGAGGTTGCAACTAGTTCAGACTTGGTGGATCCTACATTGTATAGACAGCTGATTGGTCCTTGATGTATCTAGTTAACACTAGACCTGATATTTGCTATCTGTGAGTGCACTTAGCCAATTTATATGTGTGATCCGAGACGAGATACATCTTGTTGCAGCTAAACATATCTGAATACTTGCTTGCGCGGTTGGATATGGGTCGAGGTATTCGAGTCTGAGACTTGATTTTGGCTATACAAAATTTTGATTGCGTGTGGGGTGTCCGCGGGAAAACCTACGGTTTTTGCTTTGGTTTGGGTTCGCTATTTCCTAGTGCGGAGGAGCGGGTCATGCAGAGCATTGAGACAAATGATGAGTATATTAAACTTGTATGGCAACTTGGGAGCGGTTTGCTTTGTAGGATTGTTTGGACAATCAATGGAGCCTACTATCATTCATTGTGATAATCGAGTTGTGTGAAGCTTTAGTCAATCACGTGTTCCCTTGTGAGAACCAAACGTTGAATCAAATACCCACATTGAGAGATATGTAGTGCTGCGGAAGGTAAGTATTGTACATCGATACTTGATGAGTAGGCGGTAAATATTCTCACCAAAGCCTCTCTCAGGATAAAGTTTGTGTACTTTCAAGATAAGCTTGGTATGGTGGAGAATCTAGCCTTGGAGAAAGAGTCTCGATGTCGGTGAGCTTTGTTAATGAGTTCTTCTGTGAGAGAAGTTCGAGGTGAAATCCCTTGTTAATGCATTTTCCTCTCTGAGACGAGGAATTTGAGGTGCAAGCCCTTGTTAATGCATTTCTCTTTGAGATTTGAGGTGAAAGCCCTTGTTTCCACCCTCTGAGTTGAGTCATGGTGGATGTCATGTGTGTGACTCCATGACATATTTTGTACTTGTGTTTCACCCTCTGGGAGAGCCATCGTGAAAAGTCATGTTGAGGTGACAACATCACGTAAGTGATGAACACTTGTACACACCATAGTATGGTTGTAGCCATTATGGTTGATATCGTGTTGAGGCGATATCTGATATCACGATGAGGTGATATTCTTCTTGTTCACTTATGGTTGTAGCCATAATGATAGACATCACGTTGAGGTGATATGTCCTGTGTAGCTGGAAGTTTTACTCCCTAGCTGAGAGGGAGTGTTGATGTTACATGCAACGTCTAGAGTTATATTCCAGCGATCTTCTTATTGGTGTAAATTAAATAATAGCTCCAAGCTATTTAATTTATAGACTCAAGAGGCACGATTTTTCATGTCACTTCTTTTGTTAAGAAAATAAATATTAAATGAAGAGGCACGTTTTATTAACAAGGCCGACCTTGTTCAAGTGGCGTGATTTTTAAGGACGTCTTCTTGCTTGTGGCCGACTTGTTTGGGAAGAGACACGTCTTTCTCTCAAAGGTGTATATATAATCGATGATGTTCTTCATTGTATCATCAAGTTTTCAAGTCAAGTTCGATTATATTCATCATAGTCTAAGTGCGAGTTCTTCTCAAGGCAGTTCTATATTTGTTAGAAGTCTGAGTTCTTCTTTAGCGAATTGTGTTCTCTTATTGCTGTGTTGCATCATCTATTGGTGCTTGTATTTGGGCCTGAATCTTGGCCTCTTGTAAGAAGATCATTCTAGTGACAATTCAATATATAAGTGATATATTGTTGCTGGGTTTTTCTCCCTCAAGAGGAGGGTTTTCCTAGGGTATTTGCTGTGTTATTTTGTTTGATTTGAATTAATTTCTATGCATACAATCTGATCATTAAAATTTACAGTGCCAAGGGCGCGTGCACCATCTCAAGTTGGACACCCTCAAGGTTGGTTACCTGTCTTGGGCTTCGTCCAACATTGGATGGATTTACCCGCCTTTCCCTTCCACACACTCCCTATCCTCATCGAACATTAACGAAGGGAATTTGGCCCGAAGTCTATTCTCGTAGTAGTAAAGTCATAATAGCTTAATAATACACAATAATTGCTGTAAGCAACATTATTGTGGCTTTGACAAAAAAAATCCATTAATCCGCATATTGTCTTACATAGTATAGTAGTTTTAATAAGTTGACATATATGTTATATGTATATATATTGTATGTGCTCATCATTTATGTTGTATCTATATGTATACACACATATGTGTAATCTACAGTCCATAGTTGTGATAAGCCTACTACAAAAACTCATACGCATCTATCACAAGCATGACAGAGTAATAAAGTCAATAACCAATTAGGTAAATATATATTCAATAACTATGAAATCACATACCTCAGTCTGCATCGTTCGTCTTACGAGTGATTCGCTGTTTCTCTTCTTAGTTGATGATTCTAAGGTAACTTCAAATCTAACTTCAAACAACTTAGCTTAAAGAATTCGACTTATCAATGGCTGTCAAGATCCCATAGAGTGAGTTCTCTTTGTCTGTCTAAGAAGTATCTCCCACGAACTATTCCTTATTGTTTTTTATATCTCCCCTACCTATGATTAAAGACACCACTCTTTGAAAGATAATTGTCTTTCGAACAATCATGACGTTTCTTGATTGATGTTTACTCTTTCCAACTAATCATTGCTTCCTTTCATAGCTGCACTTTTTATTAGTTAATGAAGCACTGCCATTTAAACTTAATCCACTCTTCCTTAATCTGAATTGCTCGATTGGGTATGATTTTGTCTACTATATGGAATCCCAAATATTAAGGGAGTCATTGACTTCATAGTTTAATGTTGTGATGTGCATCACCTGCGATAGCTTGTTTGTATCTTCATATTAACGATTATCTCAAGTCGGTGAGAAACTCTACTTCATCAATGCTACTGCCGACTTGGCACTTTCCAGACTAGCTAATGAATGGAGGATGAGTTTAGGGATCCAAACATTTCTATTTTCCATATCAAATGTTAGATTTTAAATGGTTGATATTAAAACATGCGTGCCAATATATTATCACATCTGGTGACTAAGTGGGAAGGAGTGATAATCATTACTTGCAAACCCATCGCTTATTTCCGTTCATACGATTTAACGTTTCTCCATACTTCATCTTCAAACCACAACTCCCTTGTAGACATTATCTCTTCGCGGCTGTTACTCGGTCTGCATACAGGAGTTATTAACGGCTTCAATGACTAATGTCTACGTTGGTAACTAGGCCCGAACACTAGTACACACACCAAGAAATATCACGGTTACATCATTGGCATTACACAACAGCAGCTCTCATTATGCCTAGCTAATTATAAACTCAATGATGAATTAAGACTTCCGGAATATTTTAGTTGCTCCTTTATCTTCACAAACAAGAGCACTCGCAGATATGAGGAGAATATCTGATGAGCCTACAGTTTCCGCAAATTCTATTGTAGATAAAAGGTAGACTTGAAGTTCTTCGCCCTCATACTTTGGAACAAACACTTTGAGTAATGACCTTATTATGATTTTATATTAAAGTATTTATAATAATCAAAATTGTTTAATTATAGTTGATCACTATTTTATGTTTGTGCTTCATGTCAATTCTATATGTTTTAATATCTCTTATATCATAATGGCTAAAATTATTAAAATTATATTTTAGTATTTATAATATAATAATTATAATATTGTCTTTTGACAATTATAATTATATCGAGCAGTTAATATTCATAATATGTATTTTGTAATTGTGATGTCTCAATTTCGGGGACATGATAGTCCTCCCCGCCCAAGATTGCTTGTCCTCAAGCAATCACAATTCCAAACATCTCTTCACTCCAATAGTTACAGCTTCTCAACTCAAGAAGCAATTTGACAAACAAATTTAACTAATCTTTTAAGCATAAGACACCATGGAGGAACCTTGTTTGAAGACACATCAGGAATGAAGCTAACACAAGGAAAATGAAGCATACACATGAATACATGCAGTATATGCCAGAACACATGTGGATTACAAAGTATACCCATAAACACACGCAAGTCGCCATACATGCACATGAATACAAGTAAGACACATCAATACCAGTCACAGAGTATACACATGATCATACGTAAATCATAAAGTAAGCTACAAAGTATACACAGAAGTCATAGTAGGCACTTGGATATATTTGAATACACCTAGATCACGCGGTATACACTTGAATGCATTTGAATACATAAATCACACTTGAATCATAGTCATATCATAAACTCATGAAATATATACATGGAGTGTATGCATGGAGTATTTGCAAGACATCTGTTGTAAGCAGTAGTACATAACTTCATGGAGTCATATAGTCTACATATAAGCATGAATCATTCATATGAGAATAGAAGATGACTCGTAAGTCATAGAAATACATGCAAGACATTGTAATATATGTTGGCAAGATCATATATGAATACACATGAGATATGTAGATCATAACACAAAGTACATACCAGTATTCAAACATGAGGACACATGAAGCATGAAGTATTCGTGTTAGCACACATGAATACATATACAGTCATACACTCATACAAGGAAAAAAAAATCATACACGTGCAAGCATTCACATGGATCACATATGCTGAATACACGTCAGATATCGAGAAAATATTTCAACGGCATACAATAGGTGCACATATAATCCCTCATGTGAATACATATCATACATGGAGCAACTGGTCATACATGAAGACAATTACAAGGTAGGCACATCAGATATTGTAAGCCACAATCACTTCATAAATGAAGCTAGTAATATGTCAAAAGATACATAAGTGACGTTATGAAGCCTATTCAAGGCACTCATGTATCAAACATGGATTAATCACACACAAAGCTTTCATGAAACAATCATGCTGAAAGCACATAAAATATAATCAATCGCAATGCTATGATACATACGCTTATGAATTTACAAGTAAGGCACGTTAATACACTCAAGGTGTGCAAATACACTCGGAGAGGTATGCATTTTCAATCGGAAGTATACACTCAATGAATAGAACATACATAACAGAAATATACACATGCAGTAAACATGCTAAAGCACATCAGGCATAAAGCAAGTATGTAAGACGTGGCACATTCATAAGATATGAATCATACTTTTGAACACACGTAAGCCGTGGAGCATACACCGACTTGAATACATAAGGCATGAAGTATTTACATATAGGAATTTACACACATAGAGCGAGAAGCATCTAGTCATTACATAAGACATGAATATGTATAGCGTTCACGTACATATCTGATACCACTTGTAATGTCCCCTTGTTAAACTTATCTAAAAACATCAGAGTACAAGTTAGGACATATGATTTATTTTATCCACACATCATTTTATTTTGTAGGCATGGAAGCATATCATGCATTCAATACACAATATGAAGCATTCATTTGAATAGCACAACATGAACATACATGCTGATAAACAAGAGTGTAAAACCATTAGCTGGTCTGTTGATACTTACAAGACAATGAAAATCCTTCAGACCTGATTTTTGTTGCTGTAGTGTATTTGTAATAGTCTGTCACTCAATGTGTATCTATGTGTATCTTCTGGCACACCTTTTATTGTATCTTAAGTTTTGTTATTAATTGTTTGCATTTAGAATGCTGAATTTTTTATAAAACATTCCCTAATACAATGCATTTGCAAGCATTTATAGCAGGAGAATACAGATTCCAGGTGTGTCAGAAGGCACAAATGGAAGAGATCAAGGGCCTTCTTCTCCAACTAGGGAAATTTTTGATCGTACTGGGAGGGATTCTAAACTGGACTTGTTTGGTTTTGATTCTCTTGTTGACATTCTGGGACTTAGAAGGTAGGGACAAAATTGTATAATTAGTCATGAAGTTTATTTTTGAGCTCTTAAAAGAACTCAGAAAATGATCTATATTGAAAGTTGAATGGCATGCATTATGCAGTATGGCAGGGCAACAGGCTCCAGCAAGAGCAAGTACTATGGAGGGTGAGAATGTCTCAATTACTCTTGGACATCCAAAGGTGAGTTAAATTTTAATTTTTGTTGTATTTTTTCTGCCAGCCTGCAATTTAATGGTCCAATCTCCTGTCATGTGGTGAGAGTTAAGTTACTGCAAACTTATTCATCAAAATCACCATGTTAAATCTAACTATTATAAGCCTTTGAGTCCAAGAAGTTTATTTTTAGGTTATTTGATTGACGACCATTATAAAATGTGAAAAATGGTTGATGTTTAATTTTCATCTATAAATCATCTTCAATATCAACTGAGTGCACACACAAATGCGTATTGAACATTCCCCAGTATTATCTAATTGATTAATCACAAGAGGCTCTTATAAGTGTTTGCATTGATTTTTCACCTGTTTATGTAACAAGGCAGAAAATTATTTTGAGGAAGATTAAGCAATCTCAAGTGAGTTTGCCTAGGTCTGTCCTAATTCCAGTAAAAGTATGCGTAATTTGCAGCTTGTGCAGATTATAATAGATTACAATGAATCTGAAATCCATCATAATTGCATTACTGTTTAACTTTAATATTATCTTGAACTTAGATCAAAGAAAGTAGAATCAGATACAATGAATCCTTGATCACAAGCCTTTGCTCAGCTGGGAGGTTCTTTTGGCTATGTCCCAGCAGTTAACATAATTCAAAAATTACACAGCAATTGTTTATTAATGTATCTTCAAAAATATTTTTGCAGTACACAATTTGCATTGCTTATAGATAACACAATGAGATACTAATGACTTAATGATAGAACAAGAGAAGAAAATATCAAATAATGCCCCTATAATGATTCAACTGAACTTCTTCTTACTAGTTTACATCTCTGATGAAGTTTCCAGAGGAAGATAAGATCATATACCCAATTTGACAATTAAGGCTACATTTAGGCCCTGTGAGTACATGGTATTTTATTTATGTCAATGTTTGGTGTTGAATTGTAATTGTAAGATGGGTTTGGTGACATGGTTTGGTTGCTCTTTCTGAATCCGTATTATTTGACCAGAACTTTGGTCCAAACATGTGAGAAGCCAGAGCTAAGCCCAAGCTCCATGCAATTTCATCTGTACCTTTTGGGCACTAGGAAAAAGTGCTCTGAGAGCTGTGAAAACATTAGCACGCAAGTAACGGCAAGAGTGTAGTGATGGTGCAAGTGAATGATCTGCTTCTGTGGATGTGTCATGATTCATAATCACATTGGTTCTGTTGATTTAAATGGTAGCAAACACGACTTGAAATAAAGGCTTTCTCTCAGATTTTTTTTGTTGTTGCAAAAACATCACTAGACTGCCAAAGAAATCATGGCTTGAATCAAAACCTGAACTATGTGACACCACAATTGCACAAGGAGGTAGAAGATTGAAGAATGATCTTGAATGATGCTAGCATCTAACTGATAAACTAAAGTCACCACTCTGACAATGTTTTCAATAGGTTCAACAAATTTTAATGATTTTAATTGTCATAAGCATCAAGGCATGTTAACTACCTTAGGATATAAATCCATTAATGGATCTTGAGAAAGGTGTATTAAGCTGGAATACGGATTCTGAAAATTGGCTAATTAGTAATTGCTGATTCTACTGAAATCCTGAACATTTTCTTTGTGGCTGAAAACTGCCAAAAGTGGTCACATTGTACTTTTGCTGTTCCACTCCACTAGGTCCAAAAACCTGTCCTAAAAGTCTTGAAAGGGGGTACTATTCTTATAAAATTTATCACATAAATTTATATATAAATAAAATAATATAACTTAAATATTAAGATAGATGCTATCAAAAACATCTGCAAGCAGATAAGACAAACTGCTGTCAAACAGAAAAGAAGTGGAATTTTTATTACATCGCCCCTTTCTAAACAAAACTGCCACCTTTGTGACAACACCATCAGGTGTTATTGATTAAGTTTGAATGGTTTGGACTTAAGTTGGGCTGTATTGTCACAAACAGAGGAAACTCCAACTTTGGCCCTTGCCATCCTCAAAGTAGAGTACTGGGAAGAGTTCAGATTGCCTACAGCACTGTATAACACAAGGTCTATAAACATCCAGTGAGAGAAGGATTCTAAATGAAGGAATGAATCCAAAAATTTAAGTGTAAAAGTAACTTAACTCCTGTAATCTATGACAGGTGAATGAGGCAACTGGTTTTCTTGTGATGTGAGCATGCATAGATGATATATATGCCCAACTATGTGGCACACTTATGTGACTACAATTATTAGGAAAGAGTTCCATGCACACATTCATGTCTTATAATTGCAAAGAGAGCAAGATTTGACAACCTCAAAAACATTTTTAATATTTATTGCATTGATAAAAAGTATAAGCACACAACTTGAGTTCTATCTATTCCAAGATGAAAAAGATGTGGTCAGCATAGGTCAATGCCTTTCAATGACCTAACTGAAAATGCATTAAATGAAAAGGGGTAACAAGATGTTCTTAAAACCATAGCTACAACTGTATATCATCACAGGGTAAGCCTCCAAACAAAATTTCATTAGCTATAGGATAGTGTCATATAATTACAGGAGTGCAAACCCCCATCAAGATAGACATTCTCCAGCGTTACAACATAAGGCCACAAGTACACAAGTACGCAACAAATGAACAACTAACAAATTTGACAAAAGAGTCTTCAAACTTGTTATATTTATCCAAATTTGGGCATCCACAAGAGTCCATGCAATGCCCCAAATGCTACACAGGGAAGTAATGTCTCTACTGATGTATGCTAAATTATTGAATTGGGTATGGGTATGGGTATGGGTACATGTGTGTGGTATGTCGATATGGCAATTTTTTTGGGGAGGTTGGGTATGTTTGTATAAAAAATAAAAATCATTAGTTTTAATATTTTGATTTTAAAATTGCCACTACTTGTAGCAGAGTTGGCTGGGACTTGGGGTTTGCATTCCTTGAGGTCATGGGTTTGACTCCGCTTCGTAGTGGGCAAAGGCAAGGGTCAGTTATATTGTGTGCCAGTTCTTGCTTTGTTGACCTAGGGTATAGGAATGGACTTTGCCCCT
Source organism: Sequoia sempervirens (assembly GCA_007258455.2). Lineage (NCBI taxonomy): Eukaryota > Viridiplantae > Streptophyta > Pinopsida > Cupressales > Cupressaceae > Sequoia > Sequoia sempervirens. The sequence continues at coordinate 794 of VDFB02347747.1, read as the reverse complement.
AACCTCCTTGAGGTTAGATTAATTTTTAAGCCTGTCCGGGTAGTGGAGTTGGCTTGGGCTGTGGGTTTGCTCCCCACAGGTCTCGGGTTCAACCCCTGCTCTCGTGGTTGATTGGTGGGCTTGTATGTGGGCTATGGTGTCCATCCGCAGGGGGCTAGTCTCGCCCTAGCTCGCCCCAGGTACCCAAGGTATGGGCTGCTGGGCCATTGGGCTAAGTCGCCGGGACACCCCTGCCGCATAAAAAAAATATTTTGATTTTAAAATTAAAATTATTATATTGTATATTTAATATTTATTAATCATTATGAAATGATTATATTTATTTAATATTAATAAATATAAGTTAAATTGTATGTATATTACTAATTATATTGTTATGTTAATAAATAATATAATGTATATTTATAATACAAAATTATACAATATTAAAATTTAAAATTTACAAGTTAAAAATATTAAAATTAAAAATAAATTATAAATTTTAACTACAAGAAAAAGAAAAGAAATATGGATTGGGAATTAAAATGTTCAATTTTTTTACATTATAAACTTTTCATTTTCAAAATTAGGGTTTGTGAAATTAAATTTTTTTGCAACTCACAAATGTTCCCGCATCTTTTCCTGCAACCTGCGACTTTTTTCCTTGTAACCCGCATCTTCTTTTCTTGCAACCTGATGAAATCGAGGGACAATTGCATTTTTATGCAGTTGGCCACAATGTCAAATGCAAGAAAAAAAAAAAATGAACCTTATCCAATTTCACAGGGATTCCAAGCCATACTTGATTCCGGGAC
>VDFB02347746.1:0-25446 GCA_007258455.2 Sequoia sempervirens | reverse complement strand
AGCCAAAGATTTCAGAGAGATTAGCGTGTCCGCCCCAAACTTCACCGTGCGCCATCCATAGAAACTTTGATGACAAAGCGAGAACGCTTTGCCATGAACGCCACCACCAGAACAAATGAATTCCACTACTAAATTCTGCCACTAAAATTGGCACTAACCAATATAATCAATACAAATGAATGGAGTTAAGGGGATGATTTTCCCACTAAAACTTTACCGTTCGATTATTGCCATGTACTAAACCGCCACCCCCCTTACTAATGACCTCCCTCCACACGTTCCCTAATTAATTCTCATTAATCGGTCTTCAGAGAATAATGCCTACGACATACTCAAGCTCTGGGAAGAGAGTTGTCACCTCCATCATGTGACCACCTCCAAGTCACCCTCGTCTGCCTCCCCCTTAACCCCTTCCTTATCGCCACCTCGACGCCCAGCTGGACCTCCTTGCATGTCAGTGTAGAGATGAGAAAAGAAAGGAGGGAGGGGGAGCCCACCCAACCTCCTGCAAAATTTAAATGTTTATTATGCTGATTTCTTTGAGATTTGGACCAGTCACACCTATGTTTGATAGGCTATCGACTTCAACATTTCCTTCCCTTAGTGTATGATTAAACATCACTTGATCAAAAATTTTTAGTAGTTCTAATGCTGCCTCTAAAAACTCCCCCAGCTTCCAATTCTGTACCTAATGATTTCTGAGAGAATTTATCACCAAAGTGGAGTCCCCTTCCACCACTAGATTTTTAACCCCAATTTCCTTGCAAAGAGATAGACTGAGCAGAAGTGCTTGGAATTATACCACATTATTAGTGCCTATGGGGAGGGAATTTGCTATTTTTTCCAAGACTTGACCCATGGAATTTTGAACAATACACCCTACTCCCGATGGCCTCGGATTCCCTTTTGACGCCCCATCAAAATTTAATTTGGCCCAACCTTACTTTGGGGGAGTCCACACTACTTTATTTCTCATTTTCACTGATGCCACATTCCCAACATTTCCAAAAGGCAAAGCCTTAATCCCAAACCATTGTTTTAGTACCCAAGCATCCCATTTTGCAAAATTTATTTTTCCTAGATTTTTATTAACCAAACTCGCATTAAAAATTTCTACAATGCAAGCCTCTATTTTACATTGCAACCTTGGAATCAACATCTCCTTATCTTGAAAAATTCTTTGATTCCCCTCCTTCCAAACTTCCCATATCACCAATGAAGGACTTGACACCCATAAATCCTCAAAGAGAGATTTTTGAAAAGAATTTAGCTAGGCAATGAGTAACTCCAACAACTTGTTGGGAAAAGTTGTAGACCATGATAACTTCACACACAACCAACTCCAGATCTGATATGTAAACTTGCAATTTAAAAATAAGTGATCCACTGTTTCCTCTACCGCATGACAAAGTGGGCATCTGGACAGTCCGTGGTAACCCATTTTGATAAATCTATCCCTAGTGAGAACTCTGCCTTGCACTGCTACCCAGGCGAAAATACCTGCTTTTGGGAGACATGCTTTATTCCAACATAATCTCATTGGGATCACCGAATTTCCTGCCTCTGAAGAAGACAGGATAGCATATCCAATTTTGGCTGAGTAAACACCACTAGGGGACGCATCCCATCTCAAACTGTCATTTCCCTGCCTACACGAAATCTTTCTTTCTGCTAAGACTTGTTCAAATGCTTCCATTTCCTGGACTTCAAGATTCATATTCCTCACTGATTTCCACACGTATGGACCCTGCAGAGAAGATTTTGAGAAGTCAATATTTAATCACAAGCTTTCGTACCCCAAGCATACTTCGTTCTTTCCCTCACTCGATTAAGCATAGGATTTTCAACTAGTGCAGGATTCCCTCCCCAAGAATCCTCCCAGAAATAAGCCTCTTTCCCATCTTTGATTTCCCATGTGAGAAAGTTAGTAATGAGATCTCTGGGGTGCCTGATAAAATTCCATATACGAGATCCCATTGGTAAAGATTTCACCACCAAGAAGCAGTAAGGATCTTCTTTCAAATACTTTGCTCTCACTATCTTCACCCATTTCAAATCAGGACGGGAGTGAACAACCCATGCCAGCTTTTCCCCCAATGCCTTATTTTGTAAAATAAGATTCCTCAGACCAACACTATCATTTTCACGTTTTGCACAAACCTTTTGCCATTTTATGAGGGGGATTTTCTTCTGATTAGAGTTACCTTTCCAGAAGAATTCCTTCATCACTCTATTTAGGCTCTTGCATGAACCAACTGATAATTGGAGGCAAGACATCATGAATACAGGGAGAGCAGAGATGACAAATTTCAACATTGTTAGTCTTCCTTTCCAAGAGAGCCATCTATTTTTCCATGAAGAAACCTGATCCTTGCAACGTTCCACCAAGGAGTTCCAAAGATTTCCATTCTAGGTTCCTTTTGCTAATGGGAGACCTAGGTATTTACAAGGTAATTGGCCCTTCTTGAATCCTAAAATTCTTAAGATTTGAATTTCACATGGACAACTAGTATTAAAGAAAAAAATCTCAGATTTGGCCTTACCTCCTGCCCTGAAGCCTTGAAGTAATCCTTTAAAATTCCTTTCAACCTTTTTGCTTCCCTAGTCGAGGCAACACCGAACAACATTGTGTCATGCACAAATTTCTGATGAGTAATGTTAGGCAGCTTGCTAGTAACCTGTAGACCCTCAATCCAGTTATTCCTTCTTGTTGTTTCAATTGTCCTCCCCAAAGCTTCTTCCATTATGATAAACAAGAATGGAGATAATGGGTCCCCTTGCCTCAAACCTCTGGATGCAGTAAAGAAACCATTAGGAGAGCCATTGATCAACACAGAAAACTGCAGATAGGCTATCTACTGAAACATCCAATCTAGCCAATCCTTTTGAAATCCGAAGGCTTCCATTACCTTAAACAAAAATCTCTAGTTCACTCTGTCAAGCTTTCCTAATGTCCAACTTCAAAAGCATTGCCAGTTTTTTTAGTTTTTGTACTGAGTGAATGACTTCCTGAGCAATAATTACCCCATCCAGTATTGATCGACCAGGAATAAAGCCTGTTTTCTCTTCAAAAATGATCGAAGGTAAAATATTCTTTAGCTTATTAGCTATCACTTTGGCTAAAATTTTATAGAGTGTATTACACAGAGATATTAGGAAGAAGTCTTCCCAAGAATTCGGTTTCTCCTTCTTTGGGATGAGGGCGATTAAGGTGTTGTTAACTTCCTTAAGGACACTTTTTGATCTTCTTGAATCCTCTAACACCTCCCAGACATCTCTTCCCACAAACTCCCAACATTTCTAAAAAAAAGCTGCCGAAAACCCATCCGGCCTAGGGCCTTTTTCTGGCTGCATTTCAAAGACTGCTGCCTTCACTTCTCCTTTAGTGAACCTAGAGTTTAAGGCCTTCAATTGAGCTTGGGATATCAATTTTGGTATGGCATTCAGTGAGATGATTTGAGCTTCAAGATTTGACCCATCCCAATCATTAAGCAAATTCTAAAAATACGATACTGCAGAGACGCTTATTTCAGCTATATCTTCCACTAGTCTACCATCCACATCTTTGATACTGGAGATTTTGTTTTGTTCCCTCCTTGCCTTTGTGGAATTGTGGAAGAATTTTGAATTTTGATCTCCTGCTTTTAGCTAGACTTCCCTGGATTTCTGTCTCCAAAAGATTTCTTCTTTTGCTAGAGTCTCCTGTAGAAGCTTGGAAAGCTCCTGTTCTCTCTTATAACATACATCGTCCATCCCTTTAGTCATGATTTCTTCTGCAAGTAGAGAAAGCTCACTTTCTATTTTTAATTTTTCTACAAAAATGTTCCTAAAACATTCCCTATTCCATTGGCTAAGCTGTTGTTTTACTTAATTCAATTTTGTGACCACATTGAATATACAAGATCCCCCCGGGGAACACTCCTACCACTTTTCCATCTTTTCCATAACTTGAGAGTCCTTAAACCACATCATCTCGAATTTGAAAGGGCACCGCACTGGGCCTTTCTCTCCATCGATCTGGAGCTGCACTGGGAAATGATCAGAACCAATCCTCGTATTAATTTTGCTTGCAAAGGTAAGAGGGAAGAGCCGCAAATCTCCTTTAAAGAAGAATATATCTAATTTTTCTGCAATGTTTCCAAACCCTTTCCTTTAGTTTTTCCAGGTGAAACAACCATTTCCTGTTGAGATTTCTAGTAGCTCGTTCCTGTCCACAAAACTTCAAAAATCATAATGAGATTGCAAAATTTTCCTGGAACCTCCTTTCTTATCCTCCCTCCGGAGAATGGCGTTAAAATCGCCACCAAGAATGCAAAAATTTTGAGTCAGCCCACCAAGGATCCCATCCAGTTCTAGCCAAACCTGCCTTTTTTGAATGCACAATGAAGGGCCATACACATTGATTAGACATAGCTGGAGATTTGAGTGCAAAATCCTTACCTTACAAACCATCTAGTGACGACTCGAATTTAGACTCTCTACTAACACAAATTGGGGCTTCCAAATGATTAATAAACCTGCCGAGGCACCTTCCACTTCCATGCCAAACCATTTCCACACCTTTAATTTCTTACTAAAATTTACCAGATCATTACCTCCTAATTTTGTTTCTTGTAAAAGAAAAATGTCGTCTTTGCTTACTACTAGATGTCGCCTAATAAGGCTCATTTGTTAGGGGCATTTAGGTCCCTAACATTCCAAGTTAATAGCCTCATTGTTGTTCAGGAAGGGCATCACCCTTCCCTACTTTAATCATTAGGTCTATCTTTTTCTGACTGCAAGCCTCCCCATCCAATTTCCTCTTCTCTAGATTAGGGATTCTGCCTCTCTTTTTGTGTTCACCACATTCCAGAGAAGATTTCAACATGTCCCTCTAATGAATGCCTAACTTAACTTTAGCCACAACCAAACTATCATATAGCTTCCTCTTTTTGCCAGACTGTGGGCTCAACAGTTCCATATTCCCTGTTCCGTCTTTCAAACCCACCTTCACCAATCCTTCTATCTCAAAACCTTCATCCAACTCCCCTAAGTTTGCTTTGGTCGCCACCGCTAGTTCCACCAACTCCTTCCCTACTTCTATAAGAGAATCAAATTCCACATTGTGACAATCTCCTCCTAGGAGCTCCAAAGTTTCTAATATCTTCTCTTCTAGAGTTGTTTCCTGCTCCCCCTGATCCGACTGCAGCTTCTGGAATTCCTCCACCTCAATGGCCTTTGAGCCTAAAATTGGGCTTGTCTCATCACGCAAAGAAGTCACCACCGAGGATACTGGGGAGTTCCCAAAAGCATTGGATTGTTGATTCAAAATCCTTGCCTTTGGAGGTGTACTGAATGCAGCCTCCTCCCCTGTTGTCCTAACCTTCAGCCTAGGAGAATCTTCCAAGGCTGCCAGTGAGCCAGATTTTCCATTTGCCGCTTTTGAGCGCCTGCACCTCAGTGAATGAACTAGGTTATTTCTAGTAAAAGTGTCGTGTTCCAACTTCTGAGCCCAACACCCATAATCTGATATGATTTCGATCTCTTCCCAGATTTGCCGAGTTTGTGTGTTCTCGACACATATTCGCACATAAGTTTGGTTTTTCCTTTCCAACTTCCTTTTCTCTACGCAAAAAAAAGTGCCCAGTTGATTCCCTATTTCTTCCAGTATACTAGCAGCCCAAAATTCCTGAGGAAGGTTAGGCAGCGCATACCAATCTTGAAGGGTTTCTATCTCATGAGTTGACGGGTCGAAACCGACTCTCCATTGTCTCAGATAAAAACCACACCCATCCAAAACCCAGACGCCATTGATGATTTCATCTCTTATTCTTCTAGATGGGCATGTTACCAGGAAGTATCCATTTTGCAGCATTTTGAACTGCAGATCTGATCCCCACCGCTCTTTCCACCACTTGATCAAATAATCCCAGTTGAAGTCCGCACCATACCATTTCCCTATTAGTCCTAGGTTTTCTAGGCGCAAAACCTCCTCATGAAGTTTAGCTGAGCTAATGACCACTTTGGTTCTGTCGCCTTTAACCTCATTGCACGATTGTGAGACATTTTGCCTCTGTCCCCCGCCTGAGACTTCTTCCCTTTCTTCCTCCCATTCCTTGGTGGGCACCTTCTTTTGCCACACCAAACCACCGTTGCCATTTCTATGATTAGGGTTTCTTCTAAAACCCTTTCTTCCCATCCAAGGAAGACCTCCTTGACCTCTATTGCTTCCAGCCTGCTATCGTGGCCTACGAAAAGCATCATTTATGTAGATGCCACCCTTGTGTTTGCCTCTATATACATGCCCTCGATTGTTTCAACGTTGAACACCCTGATCTTGATCCTCCAGAAACCAATCGTTTTTAGCATTATTCTGCAGGTGGGCCCATCTTTCTTCCTTCCAGATATTCTCAATGTTCACTTTCCGGTTGCCCCTGGGTCCCTCCTGGCCTCTTCCCCCACGGCCATGATCATCAGATCGTTGCGGGCTTCCATGACCGTTGCAGAGCTTCATGGTTTGGACTTAATAATTAAATGTTTTACCTTTACCTCATATATTTATCTTAGTCTTGTTTACAACATCACATTTTATTTAGATCTTAAAAGAACAAGTGTCTTCTAAACTTCTTGATTAATTTATTATTAAAATTATTTATATATTAATTTTAAAGATTACATAAAATTCTATAATATTTTTGGATCTCCATTCATTATGGATCATGCTCTATTTTATTTAAATATAATAGCATACATTTTGACATCTAAAACATTCACATCTACCATCAAAAACTTGTCGTTTATTGAAATTTTCAACTAAAAATACCTTTTTATATTAAAAACAATTTAAAGAACAGACCAATTATTTATTTATTTAAAAATCAAACCTACTTTAACCATAAAAATAGTTTCCATAAATATAAGTATTAATAAATAGGGATTGTAGAAAAAGCTGTTGACAATTCCATGTCAACCTTGAAAATTATTGGATACGGGTCGAACTAAAAGATAAAGAAAACAATGTATAACAGAATAATAATAATGATGACAATGACATGGATGTCTCGTGTATTTGTTCCATTACATTATTTTCCTGCATGTTTATATTTGGAGTCCAAAGAAGTAAAAATAGTATCACGTGCACTTTTTATGGGTTTCACATTTGTATGCATCTCCATTCGAGCTTCTTTGACTATTTCGTTTACTTTTTAACTTTTTTGACTGTTAACAAAAGTCGTTTCTTTTAATTTCTTGGCGGGGCCATATATATTATATGCATTTTGTATATTTCCATGATGCATTTCAACTTTGTTATGAAATATTATTTAAATGGATCCCTAAGATTATTACTAGGTTAAATAAAAAAGGCTACTATGTATTTTATTTATTTGATTTTTATTAATTATTTTTTTGAGTTGTTTAGAATAAATCACAAAGAGGATTTAGTAAATGAGTATGTTTTAATGATTATTAAGTTAAATATTAGTAATTATTATGTTTATAATAAGATATATTAAAGAAATAATAAATTGTATATACATATATTTCAATCTTAATTTTTAGGGGTATTTTTGAACAACTTAGAAAAGATGTATAAGGTAATGTGACCATATCATTGATGATTATAACCCCAAACAATAACTTTGAGCTCTTAATTCATTTATAAAGGTGTGCTAAACATTTCATTAAAAATGACTTACCATTTCAAAGTTTGATGGGTGCAAAGTTAAGGTGCATAACTACTAGGTCTTCTCCCCTATCACAAAAAAATTATAAAAATAAAATATTGTTATTTATAGTTTGAAGGAATTTTTTTTCATAAGATTAATCTAGGATAATCAATTAAATGCACACACAAATGTTTAATTAACTTAGATAAGTGAATGCAATTTGTGGGTGTAAATATATTAGAATTAAATGTTAACTTATACATGGTTTTGAGATGACACCTTCTCTATTTGTACAAGTGGGACATTTCACAAAATATTGACACTACTCAATACACACAAAGGGATTGATGAACATTATCCAAAATTTATAACCCTATTTTTCTTGCCTCATATTATGGGTGATCACATAATACTATGTCCTACTTTTTAGTCAAAGCGAGACATTGATATCAATATTTTTAACCAAGTTTTCACATTTTGTCACGAATAGCAACTAAATCATTAAGAATTTGAAAATGGTATGAATTGATGATTTTTTTTATATGTCATTTGTAAATTACAAATATATATTTAAAAATAAATAGAAAAGCATTTTAATAAATTTTTACATAATTTTTAATAAATTGTTTTTTTATAACTAACATATTTTAAAAAGGTGACATTCATTCCATAACACATAACACTTTAAAAAAAAATGCTAAAATCATAAATATAGATTGGTAACACTAGTATCTAGTTCATAAACATGTTTTCATAATTTTTGTTGCATATTATTTTATTATTATTTTTTATGTGAGATTAATTATAATTTAGACATATTTTTATTTCATAATGCGCAACCTTTTTTGTATATATTTAAATTATCTTTTTTTTTGAACTAAGAACATCAATATCTAGTGCACAAATATTTAAAAAATATATCTATTTTTCTAGTTGTCCATGTGTGTGGAACAAAGACCTTGATATTTGGTGAAAAACCTATGTTCACTAGAAAATAAAAAATAAATATAGTAATAAAATTATATATATTAAAAATTATATATTTATGAAAAGCTTACTCCAATGGACATGATCCTACAAATTATCATGTCTTGTTGATTTCATTTGTTGATCCAACCTAAAATTTGAAACATAAAAATTTAGGGACCAAGGTGAAAAATCTCATCTAATGACCTTTGTTTAGAGGACTTTCAAATGAAGGTACTCAAAGACCTTCATTCAAAAGCACTTTCAAATGAAGGTCATTTTCACGACTTAAAAATATTAAAAAGTTCAAAATTTGAAAGACCTTTGAATGAAGGTTTATAATAGGATTCCTTTAATAAAATATCATTTCCATGATTTTAAAAAATATTAAAAAGTTAAAAAATTGAAAGAACTTTGAATGAAGGTTTAGAAAGTGATTGTGGAATTACTTTCAAACAAAGGTGTTTGCTAATCTTTGTATCCCCAACCATACAAATTTCTAGTGTCCCATAAATGAGACACACTATTGTGGGTCTACTCTTATTTGATGGATTAGGAAGATCTTAAATATACACCTATGGGCCTATTTTTTCCTAAGGTAATAAACATGGTTCAATGAAAGGGGATCTTCATTATCATTCATTATTCATCCATTTAAATTGGGTGATCCCACAATAGTGTATCTCACTTTTTTTGTCAAAATGGGACATCAAAATTAGCATTTTAACCAATTTTTTCTTTCTAACACCTATACAAACTAAACCATTGAGAATTTGAAGATGATATGAACTAGTAACTTTTGAGAATTTGTGTGTAGATTTTAAATATATATATTTTAAATTAAAAAATAATTTTGTGAGTTTTTAACATAAATTTTAATAAATTAATTTTTTAGTTAACAATAGTTTTTAAAAGTGATGCTTATACCATACAACATAACTTCTTTTATAGAAAAAAAATTAAATTATAAATTTTTAAATATAGATTTGTAACAACTATATATATATATTCATAAATTTTTGTTACATATACTTTTAATTAATTTTTTAAGTGAGATTAATTACAATTTAAACATAGGTTTATACCATATACATCATAACTTTATCTATATTTATCCAAATTAATTATTTTTGTTGAATCAAGGACATCAATACCTAGTGAAAAAATATTTTAAAATGTATTTTATTATATGTCCATGTCTGTGGAACTGAGACCTTGATGGTCATAAAAAAGCCTATGTTTACTAAAAAAATAGAAAATAAATAAAATAATCAAATTAAATATATGTGAAATTATATTTTAGAAAACATACATTGAGGACTACAATCTTGCAAATTATCCTATCATATTCATTTCATTTGCTAGTCCAACCAAAAATACAAAATTCTAAGAAAAATTTGAGGACCAAGGTGGAAAGGTCATTTCTAGGACCTTCATTTGAGGCAATCCAAGGGCCTTGAAATGAATGTAGGCACTTTCAAAAAGAAATGAATAAAAAACGGACCTTCAAACTAAAGTAATTTCCCTAAAAGGAAAAAATGGACCTTCATTTGAAGGTCCCTTTCTATTCCTTTTATGGAAACTTCCTTAAAAGGAATACAAAGAGACTTTGAATGAAGGTATTTTTATTCCTTTTTAAAAAATTCTTTATTCAAAGGTCATTTTCTATTTAAACATTCAAACAAAGGTTCATATTAATTTGAAGGTGATTTTTTACTCTCCTTTGAATGAAGTTGTTTGCTATTTTTTCTCTCAACCTATTCCAAATTCTAATATCCCATGAGTGGGACACACTATTATGGGTCCACCCTTTTGGCGTGGATGGATATACATTTTAAAGGCTCTCTCTATCTTCTTGGGGTTCTCTCTCTATGTAGTACCCCTCCATTTTTTTAATATTTTTTGACAGTATGTTTCACTTTGATAGGCCCTGATACCTTGTTTTGATGTATTTGATCGTTGACTATAGAGCGATGCTATATTTATTTTATGGTGTGATGATACACTATTTGGCGGTGATTATTTTTGACATGCTTTATGTTAGCATAGATGTTTACTTGAGATGTTATTGCTATATATGTTCATGGTAGATTAATTGATATTTATTTTTTCAGTTTGATGTGATATTGTATTAGTGATGAGAACGGAGTTGCATCACTCGCTTGCGAGTGCCCTATGATTTCCGTGATTTTCTCTTCACGATGTGTTTGAACCATGGATTATATATATGTATGTTATATGTCTGATTGCAGGATTGCAGGTACATAACACCGACTCCACCTAGTTTTATAGGTCTGAGCGTGTCTAGGCTCAACGGTAATGTTGATTGGGAGATAGTAACGAGGTTTTTCCTAGTCTAGCCTTAAACCTAGTCACAGAATGTCGTTAGTTTAGGTCTGGTATGTTTGGTTGTCACGTCTTTGTTTACCTTTTTATTTCTTAAGCAAGGTTTATGTTTTGAATTTAATGTTAGATTAATGTTCTTTATAATTTAGTGCTTATTTAATTAATTTTAAATCAGTGTTCCATGGGGACGCGTCCCCCCCAAAAATCCTTGCGTTTCCTAGAGGGGGACGTCTCGGAGACTTGGGGACTTGGGGGGGACGTCCCCCCATCAGCCCACCACCAACACCACCATCCCACCACCAATGTTGCTGTCTCCAAGATGCTGCTAGGACTTTGAGGATGCTGGGGTGTCCTCAAGACATCTAGGGGACTCCTAGTTGTCTCCAAGATGTATAATTCTTATACTTATACATCCTTTTATAACTATTTTTTCAAGTACTATATGTATTTCAGCACCCTACCGCCCTCCCGCCACCGTCCCCCTGCCGCCCCCAAACTTAGACCCCTTGTCCCCACGTCCCCGAAACGCGTCCCCTACCGTCCCCCCGTCCCCGTCCTCGAAACCCCGTGGAACACTGTTTTAAATGTTGTTGTTAAAAGCTTCTTATTTTATTTAATTAATTAAATTAGTTTATATGGTAAGATAATTAAATCATTGTGATTAAAGTTATTTTATTAATAAATTAATAAATTGATTAAATTTCCTATTATTGAGTGAATAGATTAAATATTGTTTAAATGCTTTTGTGTGAATTGAAATTTTAAATATGTATAAAAAAAATGAAATTAATTTTTGAAATTTTAAATTCTATAAAATAGAATAGTTCTTTAAAATTGTTAAAAGAAGATATCTATGAGTTTGTTAGAAGATATTTTCTTGATTTTACATGTGTTTTAGTAAAATTAAATGCAAATTATTGTTGAGGATTTTCTCGGAGAGAATATTGCCAGAATTGGAAAAGGCAAGAAGGCACTTCATGGAAAAGAAAAGGAAAGAGAATTGCAGGAAAAATATTGTGATTTTTGGGGTTTTGATTTTAAAATTTTTTGGAAGAGGATCTGGGATTATTTCTGGTTCAATGATTTGCATCCTTTTGAAAGTGGAGATTTGAAAAGGGCTTTGGAAGTTGCACGCAACAGGCAAAGCTTTTCTTCAACTGTCAATTCTTCAAGCTACAGGAAAATAGGTTCTTTGCTATTTATTCAGTTTAATGTGTTTTCAAAAGATTTCCTGTTTAAAGATTTAATTTTGTAGAAGTCTTGTTAAATTGTAAAATTAAAGATTGCCTGTAGATTAATATTTGATTGAAACTTCTATTCTTCTCAGTAAAATATTTTGGTAGAAAATTTGTTACCTCTCTGTGTTAAATTTTGAAGCAAAATTTTATAGTAAAATCAGAGAGCAACATAGAAGGTTATTGTTAAACAATAGAAAATTCTCAATAGAAAACAAAAGAAATCTCAGTAGATTTATAAATGATGTTCTTTGATAAATTCGAGGAAACATAAACCTCTGGGAAGAAATTTGTTAAACATTACCTGTAGAAAAGATTTTTTGTGAATTTGGGTTTGAAAATGAAACCCTCTGTTGTGGAAATTATTAATTTTTGATAAAATTGTTAAATTGGTAAATAACTCTATTTCCTATAGAAAACCCTCTCTGAGAATATTTTCCTGATTATTATATTTTTATTTATTGATTAAATTGTATATATGTATATAAATAATATATATACATATACATATACAGATATACACATGTATTTTTATTGTGAAACTATTATGTAGAATTTTATTCTATTTAAAATTGCAAAAATCTGTATGTGAATTTGTAAAATCGCAAGAAATTTAGTCATAAAAAATTGATATAAATAAATGAATTTATGGAAATCGGTGTATGGGCGCATTGAACAAGAAAACTTAAAAAAAATTGTTTAAGTTGGGGCTGTAGGGGTTACCCCCACAGCTGCCCCATAAAGGGCGGTGACTGTGGAGGCAGCTTGCACTACCCTCATAGGCAGTGGTCAGTTGCCAACACAGCTGCAGCCCCATATGGGGTCGGCTGTGTATAACAATATTTTATTAAAAATGAAATTTGGATTTTTAGATTTAAAATTTTAAATATATATATTAATTTGTGTGTATGTGTGTGTGTGTATATATATATATGTATGTATATATACTTATACAGTTTCAGGAAAATAATTTAGTATTTATATATGGTTTCTTTATCAGATACATGTAATGCATGAGATTAACCATTTTAAAATAATAATAATAAAATTGGAAAAAGAAAATTGATATTTTTTTTTTATGAAATTGAGAAAATTAGAATTAGACTAATTGATTCAATTTCTTTCTATTGTTGGAGAAAAGAACTATAAACAAGTTGATTAACTTTCATGAGCTATATGTTATTGATTTGATTGGATTTAGTAAATCCTAACATTAGATTCTTATTATGCCTGAATTGCTTTAAATTGTTTTTACTCTTATTGGGCAAATTGGGATTATATGGGATTATAAGTCTTCCAGATAAGTTTGTTTAATGTGGGAGTTGTTATTTGTTTAAAATACAATCCTTTGAGTTAACTAGGGTAGTGTACATGGTTCTATTTGGTTTTAAACACCTGGTTCCATCAACAGGTTGTGATGTCTATTGTTATATTATTGTTTATTTTGATGTTAGTTTATGTGCACCTTGTCTACCCTTAGTTAGTGGAATTAGATTCCTTATGTTATTATTAGGGGAGTGGCTCTTTATGAGGGCTGACACACAAAGTAGTGCCTGGGTAACTCATGTAGAGTTAGTTAATCAGTGAAAACTAAATCAACACATTAGGTAGTCTAAAACCTTTAATTAGATTTATTAAGCCTCACTCATGGACTCAAGGGCTAGTTTAGACTTGGGGATGAGATGAGAAGGCCTAGAATGACAAAATTGATATCTAGTCACTATGAAAGATATTCGATTCCGCAACAGATTGGATGTGGGGCCGGGTTTCGTAAGAGGTTACTAGGGTAACCCAAGATGGGGGCCGGAACCTAGGAAGATTCTCCTGGGTAACCTATGCAACATTGTGATGACACTCCACCTATAATAATAGTACCCTTGTGATCTTAGTGTATTTGATCCTTAAGTTCTGGAAGTAATGTAACCATTAAGTTAAGTTGGTACTTGTATAGTTTTGTCTTTGGGTTCATCTGTGTCTAGGGTTTGTAGGTTATGTCTAGGGAACCTTTTTACTATCTCCTAGCAGGGGGGTGGGCCTATGGATACCACTTGGTTGGGTGGAATGTGCACCTTACACCGTTGGGTCCCCAGTTCTTGTTTGTGGCGATGAGTACTTCTTAGATGGAGAGATCGTATGTGAAAATGTACTTTCTCATATGTATCAGTGGAAAAATTATTTATGTATCAATCCTCAATTGTATTCGGGGAGAAATTTTGTAACATGTAATTGTACACTTTTGTATGACCTACCTCATTTGGAAATGAGTATTGTAAATGTTATAATTTTTGCAATGTAAGAAAGAATCATATTTGTTCTTTATATCTTTAATGATGTAATTTATTTGTTAATGAATGTATGCTCTTAAGTTTATGATAATTAAACACATGCTATGTTAATTACTATTGTCATCTATGGGATTTACGTGTAGTGTGTTGTTCGTATCTTAGGGAATGTTTGCATTAGTGAAGTTTATGTTTACACTTAAAAAAAAAAAATTATTACACTTTCGTAGTCAATGCAACATTCTTTAGGTTATGAGACAAGGCATTACAGATTGGTATCAGAGCCAAGGTTCTGACACTAGATGCTCTGGGTAATTGTGAGCCCATTAGGTTGACCTAGATGTTAGACTAGGTAGTATTGTTTTCTGTTAGCCTTATCTGTTTTGTATCTAAGACTTGTTTTTTGTTTATTATGTAGGATCATGCCTAGACATCGTGGTAGAGGTCATGGTCAAGGTTGAGGTGGAGGCTATGGGTCGAATCCCCAGGTCACTCCCCCTTAGAGCTCCCATGAGAGCGAGCATGCCGAGCAGTTGGGTCCTCAGTTGGAATAGACAAGTGAAGAATGGATTCTGATTGAGCCAGAGGTTGAGGGAACACAATTGCGTCCCTTATTGGAAGAGGTACTTGCTAGACTTGGTTTGAGGCAGGAAGTTGATTAGGAGGTGGTTAGGGAACGTGATAGATCTCCTAAGAGGATTGTTAGTACTACAGAGCAAGATGCCATAGTTGCAAGACATATGAGAGATTTGTTGAGTGCACGCCCTCCTACATTTGATGGCATAGGTGGTGGTCTAGAAGCAGAGACCTGGTTATTAGACTTGGGAAGATGTTTTGCTATGCACCCATATGGTAGCAATACCTGAGCTAGATGCACCATCATGCATCTAAGAGGCTTTGCCTCTACTTGGTGGCATTTGGAGGAGCAAAAGCTCCATTTGGAGATTGGATCAGTTTCTTGGGAAATGTTCTTAGAAATATTTAGAGCACGTTTCCTATCTGAGCATTGGAGGAAATGGCGAGCTAATGAGTTTCACGATTTACGTCAGATGGCTTTATCTGTTGAGCAGTATGAGCTCAGATTTTATGAGCTTAAACAATATGTAGGAATTGGTGATGATGAGGTGATATTGGTACAACATTTTATCAGGGGTTTGAATGCCCATATTAGTGGAGGAGTTAAAGTCTTCGAACCAAAGACTATGGAGGTTGCAATTGAGAAAGCATGGATTGTGGAGGAGAATCTGACTCTAGCATTGGGTGGACATACAGGTGTCCAGATAGGTAGTGCACCTATAGCAAGTTTTGGTCCACGTGGTGGTCAGATACAAACAAGAGGTTCCTCTAGGAACCAACAGACACCC
The DNA here is from genome assembly GCA_007258455.2 of Sequoia sempervirens. NCBI lineage: Eukaryota > Viridiplantae > Streptophyta > Pinopsida > Cupressales > Cupressaceae > Sequoia > Sequoia sempervirens. The sequence continues at coordinate 9,607 of VDFB02347746.1, read as the reverse complement.
GCTAAGGGTGGATAGCAGTAGCAACAACGCAATCCACAAAAGAATAATAATTCATAGCCTCAGCAGGGTAATAGTTCTTAGTCAAGAAAGAATCGTAACAGGTGGCATAATAAGCACAATTGACAGGATTAGCCAGCTCAGAGTGCTCAGTCTACAATTAGTAGAGGCAGGTTTCAACAATCCAATGCACCTTCGGGTGGCAAAGGATTTGGTAGAGGTACTGGTTGTTATTCTTGTGGTCAATAGGGACATATTGCTAGGCAGTGTCCTATGAGAGGTTCCTCAGGATTTGGGCAGTGACCGAAAGCTTCTGAGCCTATAGTTGGTGATGGAGGTCGTTCTCATACAGTTTATGATGCGGTAAATAACTGCCAAGTCGATCATGAAAATACAGTGGTCGAGACTTTAGGTCAGTTACAGGGTACTAATGTTACTATTCTTTTTTATTCTTGAGCTACTGATTCCTTTATTTCACCTACTATTGTTGAGCGAAGTGGTCTTGCGGTGGTAAAGAAAGGCGGTAAGTGGCAGGTAGAATTCGCCTCTGGGGTGAAGGTAGTGGTAGAGAACCTTGTACGTAATTATGAACTAAGAATTGGTTTGTTATCTACCTTAGTAGATCTTCATGTTACACCTCTAGGTTTGTATGATATTGTTTTAGGTATGGACTGGTTAGAATCTCAACCTGCTATGATTGACTGTCGATTGAAGACGGTAAGTTGTATTAGTGACTTAGGTGCAAAAGTTGAAATCATAGGTGTTCAAAGGCCTATCTCTTTGCGGATGATTTCTGCTATGCAATTGAAGAGATGTCTTCATTAGGGTTGTCAACTATTTGCAACAACAGTTAATGACTTGGAGGTAGGGGAGAGTCGAGAGATATCTCTTGATGATCATCCTATCCTCTGAGAATTCGTTGATGTGTTTCCTGGTGATATACCCGGTATGCCACCGAAACGAGATATTGATTTTAGAGTTGACCTAGTTCCTAGAGTAGAGCCTATATCTCAAGCCCCATACAAAATGACTACTCAGGAACTAGAAGAGTTCTGTATCCAGTTGGATGAACTTTTAGATAAGGGTTTTATTCATCGAAGTGTTTCTCCTTGGGGAGCACCTGTCATCTTCGTAAAGAAGAAGGATAAATCACTTAGATTGTGTATTGACTATCGTCAATTGAACAAAGTAACGATAAAGAATTGATATCCTTTACCCAGAATCGATGATCTTTTCGATCAGATCAAGGGAGCTAATGTGTTCTCTAAGATTGATCTAAAATCAGGTTACCATCAATTAAACATTGTAGAAGCAGACATTCATAAAACAACATTCTGAACTCGTTATGGGCACTACAAATTCACAGTAGTACTGTTTGGGTTAACAAATACACCATCGGATTTCATGAGTTTGATGAATGGTGTCTTTTGTACATACCTTGATCATTTTGTTCTTTTGTTTCTCAATGATATTTTGATCTATTTGAGAAATATGAAGGAGCATGAAGAGCATTTGAGACAGGTATTGTAGTGCTTGAGGGAGAATCAATTGTATGCAAACCTGAAGAATTGTGACTTCTTTCAGACTGAGGTGAAATACCTTGGCCATGTGATTTCTAGAAAGGGTATTGCTGTGGATCCTTCAAAGATCCAAGCTATTGTTGATTGGCCTATGCCTACCAACGTAGCTTAGGTTCGTAGTTTTATGGGTCTTGTTGGATACTATAGACGATTTGTTCAAGGGTTTTCTAGGATTGGGCACCCCATTACTTCTCTTTAGAGGAAAGGGAAGAAATTTGTTTGTTTAGATCAGTGTCAGTTGGATTTTTAGACACTTAAGGAAAAGCTGACTAATGCGCCTATATTAGTTGTTCCTGATCCTGCTAAGGATTTTGTTGTTTGCACTGATGCATCCTTGGAGGGTTTAGAAACAGTACTGATGCAAGAAGGGCGTGTGATCACTTATGAGTCTCGTAAACTCAAGGATCACAAACTGAATTATCCCACTCATGATTTGGAGCTTGCCATAGTTGTTCATTCATTGGTTTGATGGAGGCATTTCTTATTGGGTCACTGTTTCGAACTTCATAGTGATCACCATAGTCTACAATATATTTTTACACAACCTATTTTGAATGCTAGACAGAGAAGGTGGATGGAGTTCTTCTGTGAATATGATTTTGAGGTGAAATATGTTCAGGGAAAAGAGAATGTAGTGGCTGACACTCTCAGTCATCGGCGGCATGAGATTTCTGCTATTACTCTTGAAGTTGATTTGAGGAGCTAAATTTTAGCAACACTTCCTTCAAATAGATTGTATCAGGAGGTGAAGACAGAGATTGAATCAGGTAGACCTTTAGAGGGTCGATTCACAGGGTATACTCTTGAACCAGATGGTTTATTGCAAAATTTAGATCATAGCTATGTACCATATTCAGAAGGTCTTTGCACGTTGATTATGACTGAGGCACATCGAGCACCTTACTCAGCTCATCCTGGTGTTAAGAAGATGCATGCGGATCTTCGATAGTTGTACTTATGGCCCGGTATGAAACATGATATTGCTAATTTTGTATCGAGATGTCTTGAGTGCCAAAGAGTTAAAGTTGAGCATCAACATCCTGCAGGATTATTGCAGCCACATCTCATTCCTGAATGGAAATGGAGTATTATATCAATTGATTTCATTGTTGGATTACCTATGTCATCACGTCGACATGATGCCATTATGGTTACTGTTGATAGATTGAATTTTTCTCTAGTTCAATCATCTTATAATGCTTCATCTGTAGTTAGGATATTCATGGAGGATATTGTAAGGTTGCATGGAATTCCTCGTAGGATTATATCTGATAGAGATCCTGTGTTTACATCAGCCCTATGGACTTCATTACAACATGCCCTAGGTACACAATTTAATTTCAGTTCAGCATATCATCCTGAAATTGATGGTTAGATAGAGAGAGTTAATCAAATTCTTGAGGATATGTTTAGAATGTATGTAATGGACCAATAATCACATTGGGAAGATTATCTGTACTTAGTGGAATTTTCCTACAATAATGGGTATCAAAGTTCTATAGGTATGCCCTCATTTCAGGTGTTATATGGATGTCCTTGTCGGATTCCATTGAGTTGGGATCGACTTTAGGATAGAGTGTTACTTGGACCAGAGATGCTTTGAGACATGGAGCAACAGGTTGATTGCATTAGAGAACATTTGATAGTAGCACAGGATAGACAAAAGAAGTATGCCGATGCGCATAGAGTGGACCGCCAGTTTTTAGTTGGTGATAGAGTATTTCTTCGAGTGCGACTGCGAAAGAGTCCAATCCATTATGGAAAAGGCTCTAAGCTTGCGCCTCGATTTGTTGGGCCATTTGAGATACTAGAGAGGAATGGTCCTATGGTGTATCAACTCGCCTTACTACCCAGTTTGTCATGTATTCATGATGTATTCCATGTGTCAGTTCTTAGACCTTATCATCCCGATATTTCTCATGTACTTGATTGAAATGTGTTACAGGTAGAGGATGGGTAGCTAGCTTTGGAGCCTGTGGGCATTCTTCAGCGCTAGAGGCTCATTTTCAGGGGTCGAGACATTGATGAGGTGAGGATCCAATGGGATCCTAGTCATGAGGCATCTACTACTTGGGAGGATGCGACACGCATGAGGGAACTTTATCCCTATCTGTTCGTAGGCTTTCAGGAGTAAGTCTGATCCTAGGGGGGAGGATGTAGTACCCTTCCATTTTGTTTATGTTTTCTGACAGTATGTTTCACTTTGATAGACCCTGATACCTTGTTTTGATGTATTTGATCACTGACTGTAGAGCGATGGTGGATTTATTTTATGATGTGATGATACACTATTTGGTGGTGATTATTTCTGACATGCTTTATGTTAGCATAGATGTTTACTTGAGATGTTATTGCTATATATGTTCATGGTTCTTGTTTTGATGTATTTGATCACTGACTGTAGAGCGATGGTGGATTTATTTTATGATGTGATGATACACTATTTGGTGGTGATTATTTCTGACATGCTTTATGTTAGCATAGATGTTTACTTGAGATGTTATTGCTATATATGTTCATGGTTCTAGATTAATTGATATTTATTTTTTCAGTTCGATGTGATATTGTATTGGTGAGGAGAATGGAGTTGCATCACTCGCTTGTGAGTGCCCTATGATTTCCGTGATTTTCTCTTCACGGTGTGTTTGAATCATGGATTATATATATGTATGTTATATGTCTGATTGCAGGATTGCAAGTACATGAAACCGAATCCACCTGGTTTTACAGGTCCAAGCGTGTCTAGGCTCAACAGTAATGTTGATTGGGAGATAGTAACAAGGTTTGTCCTAGTCTAGCCTTAAACCTAGTCATAGTATGTCATTAGTTTAGGTCTGGTATGTTTGGTTGTCACGTCTTTGTTTACCTTGTTATTTGTTAAGTAAGGTTTATGTTGTGAATTTCATGTTAGATTAATGTTCTTTATAATTTAATGCTTATTTAATTAATTTTAAATATTGTAGTTAAAAGTTTCTTATTTTATTTAATTAATTAAATTAGTTTATATGGTAAGATAATTTAATCATTGTGATTAAAGTTATTTTATTAATAAATTAATTAATTGATTAAATTTCCTATTATTGAGTGAATAGATTAAATATTGTTTAAATGCTTTTGTGTGAATTGAAATTTTAAATATGTATAAAAAAAAATGAAATTAGTTTTTGAAATTTTGAATTCTATAAAATTGTTAAAAGAAAATATCCGTGAGTTTGTTAGAAGATATTTTCTTGATTTTCCATGTGTGTTAGTAAAATTAAATGCAAATTCTTGTTGAGGATTTTCCCAGAGAGAATATTACCAGAATTAGAAAAGGCAAGAAGGCTCTTCACAGAAAAGAAATGGAATAGAGAATTACTGGAAAAAAAATTGTGATTTTTGGGGTTTTGATTTTAAAAATTTATGGAAGAGGATTTGGGATTATTTTTGGTTCAGTGATTTATATCCTTTTGAAAGTGGAGATTTGAAAATGGCTTTGGAAGTTGCACACAGCAGGAAAAACTTTTCTTCAACTATCAATTCTTCAAGCTACAGGAAAATAGGTTCTTTGCTATTTATTTAGTTTAATGTGTTTTGAAAAGATTATCTGTTTAAAGATTTAATTTTGTAGAAGTTTTGTTAAATTGTAAAATTAAAGATTTCCTGTAGAAGAATATTTGATTGAAACTTCTGTTCTCGGTAAAATATTTCTGTAGAAAATTTGTTACCTCTCTGTGTTAAATTTTGAAGCAAAATTTTATAGTAAAATCAAAGAGCAACATAGAAGGTTATTGTTAAACAATAAAAAATTCTCAATAGAAAACAAAAGAAATCTCAGTAGATTTATAAATGATGTTCTTTGATAAATACGAGGAAACAGAAACCTCTGGGAAGAACTTTGTTAAACATTACCTGTAGAAAAGATTTTGTGAATTTGGGTTTGAAAATGAAACCCTCTGTTGTGGAAATTATTAATTTCTGATAAAATTGTTAAATTGGTAAATAACTCTATTTCATGTAGAAAACCCTCTCTGAGAATATTTGCCTGATTATTATATTTTTATTTATTGATTAAATTGTATATATGTTTATATATATATATGCATGTATATAAATAATATATATATTTACATATACAAATATACACATGTATTTTTATTGTGAAACTATTATGTAGAATTTTATTCTCTTTAAAATTGCAAAAATCTATACACGAATTTGTAATATTGTGGGAAATTTAGTCATAAAAATTTGATATAAATAAATGAATTTATGGAAATTGTCGTACGGGCGAATTGAATAGGAAAACTTTTTAAAAAATTGTTTAAGTTGGGGCCACAGGGGTTACCCCCATAGCCGCCCCATAAAGGGCGACGATTGTGGAGGCAGCTTGCACTGCCCTCACAGGCAGTGCTCAGCTGCCAACACATCCATAGCCCCATATGGGGTCGACTGTGTATAACAGCCAGCGATTGTGTATTAAGCACAACCCTAACTTCATCCTTGCCCTCATGTATTTTTCCTTTGTTAATAAATCTGATATATTTTTTTAAAAATGAAATTCAGGTTTTTAGATTTAAAATTTTAAATATATATATTAATTAGTGTGTATATATATATACTTATACAGTTTCAGGAAAATAATTTAGTATTTATATATGGTTTCTTTATTAGATACATGTAATGCATGAGATTAACCATTTAAAAAAAACTAATAAAATTGGAAAAATAAAATTGATATATTTTTTTTATGAAATTGAGAAAATCAGAATTAGACTAATTGATTTAATTTCTTTCTATTGTTGGAGAAAAGAACTATAAACAAGTTGATTAACTTTCATGCTATACGTTATTGATTTGATTGGATTTAGTAAATCCTAACATTAGATTCTTATTATGCCTGAATTGCTTTAAATTATTTTTACTCTTATTGGGAAAATTGGGATTATATGGGATTATAAGTCTTCTAGATAAGTTTGTTTAATGTGGGAGTTGTTATTTGTTTAAAATACAATCCTTTGAGTTAACTAGGGTAGTGCACATGGTTCTATTTGGTTTTAGGCACCTGGTTCTATGAATAGGTTGTGATGTCTATTGTTATATTGTTGTTTATTTTGATGTTAGTTTATGTGCACCTTGTCTACCCTTAGTTAGTGGAATTAGATTCCTTATGTTATTATTAGGGGAGTGGCCCTTTATGAGGGCCGACACACAAAGTAGTGCCTGGGTAACTCATGTAGAGTTAGTTAATCAGTGAAAACTAAATCAACACATTAGGTAGTCTAAAACCTTTAATTAGATTAATTAAGCCTCACTCATGGACTCAAGGGCTAGTTTAGACTTGGGGATGAGACGAGAAGGCCTGGAATGGTAAAATCAATATCTAGTCACTATGAAAGATATTTGATTCCGCAACAGATTGCATGTGAGGCTGAGTTTCGTAAGAGGTTACCAGGGTAACCCAAGATGGGGGCCGAAACCTAGTAAGATTCTCCTGGGTAACCTATGCAACATTGTGATGACACTCCACCTATAATAATAGTACCCTTGTGATCTTAGTGTATTTGATCCTTTAGTTCTGGAAGCAATGTAACCATTAAGTTAAGTTGGTACTTGTATAGTTCTGTCTTTGGGTTCATCTATGTCTAGGGTTTGTAGGTTATGTCTAGGGAACCTTTTTACTGTCTCCTAGCAGGGGGGGTGGGCCTACAGGTACCACTTGGTTGGGTGGAACATGCACCTTACACCGTTGGGTCCCCAGTTCTTGTTTGTGGCGACGAGTACTTCTTAGATGGAGAGCTCGTATGTGAAAATGTACTTTCTCATATGTATTAGTGGAAAAATTATTTATGTATCAATCCTCAATTGTATTCGGGGAGAAATTTTGTAACATGTAATTGTACACTTTTGTATGACCTACCTCATTTGGAAATGAGTATTGTAAATATTATAATTATTGCAATGTAAGAAAGAATCATATTTATTCTTTATATCTTTAATGATGTAATTTATTTGTTAATGAATGCATGCTCTTAAGTTTATGAGAATTAAACACATGCTATGTTAATTACTATTGTCATCTATGGGATTTACATGTAGTGTGTCATCTGTATCTTAGGGAATATTTGCATTAGTGAAGTTTATGTTTACACTTTTTTTAAAAAAATTATTACACTTTCGTAGTCAATGCAACATTCTTTAGGTTACGAGACGGGGCATTACACTCTAACTTCTTAGAGGTCCTTTCTCCTCTGTTTTAGGTTATATTTGTATATGGGTACATAACATGGACTCATTATTAGGACCCACTTATATTTATACCTAAGTTAAAATTAAGGGGGAGTGTTAGTTTAACATTATATTTGACCTAGGATAGTTGATGTATTAGTGTAATTTTGAACATGTTTTGTTAATTTTATTTCTACAATAATTTATTTCTCACCTAGGTAGTTAATAATGGAATCTATCATCCTTGATTTGATGAAATTAAGTGTCACCATTACCTCCTTAATTCTTGATTGATAGCAATTAAGTACCAAATTTATCTTGCTTAGCTACTTTAACTCATCTCTTGTTTGGAGGTTAGCTCTTGACCTCTTAGACATGTGTCATATTGACTCATTAATTTAAGAGGTTTAATAATGTCATCTATTATTAAAATTATTTATTAGAATTTAATTAATAGAATTAAATATATTTATCTTTCTATTTTCTGACTAATTTATAGGAATCAAGGGTGGAATCATAAATCTCTATCATACATGTGGTTCATTTCTAAAATAAAAAGTTCAAAGCCCAATAAAATTGGCCATTATTTTTTAAAGGTTAAATATATTCATTCTAAAAAATACAAAATGTACAAACATAAGTACTTGACCTCAAAAGTTATACCTTGGGATAAATTTAATCTAATATGGTGAAGTGGATCTATTATTATAATGTAGGTAGTTGTTGACCAATTACTAAGCTAAGGTGGTTCTTCTTCAATTTAGGCTATACAGGATCTAGGAGGGTGTTATTAGAACTCTTAAAAATTTCAATTAAAGAAAAATAAAATTAACATAAGTGACTCTCAAAGAACCTTACACTATGTGTATAAATGCCCCAAGAAATTACCATTGAAAAATACTACACTATTTTCTAATATGAGACATAAAAACCCCATTAAGTAGATTAAAAATGTAACTTAGATGCAACTATAATTATTTTATGATCTCATATTATATCTATGATAGTGACTAAAAGTAGTTCAATTCACAACACTTAGGAATGTATCTTAAATAGGCTCTCATAATATATTCTATCTACTAAAGTAATGGGTTATGTACGAATAATAAAATGAGTAAAATAAATTTATATGAAAAAGGTTGTGTTCTTAGAATTGAATTTTGTCTACTCAAGGAATTAATTACTAAAGAGAGAGATTATTTGGGTGATAGAATTGGTCTACAAACTTAGAGAAAATTGTGTTTGTCTAGATGATCCTTATTCGTGCTAGCAAAACATGACTAAAAATAAATAAAGAACTAGGATTTACATTCAATCACATACAAGCTCAAATATATATATAATTATCAAATACACTACCAATTTATCTCACCATCAAAATTTAAACAACATTCTTGAATAATATTTGAATGTGCATTCCATTTATTATTATGAAAAGAGTTTGTAAGAAGGATTCAATAGAGTTTTACAATCTCTACCAAGATCAACTAATCACACATGTTACCAAATACAATAAAAAATATGAATATAGATCTCTTAAAGTGCACAAGAAGTTGTATGAGGTGTACTACTATCAATGAGAGGCCATGTAATGGAATGACCTTCTCAAAGGTTTATTACATATAAATTCACTCAAAGCTAAAACTTAGAATATATTAATACTTGAAATCCTAGAATGAGCATAGAACATAGGACATAAGGAAGTTCTAGCATTATCAATTTGGTCATACCTTGCTCAAATTAATAAATGTATAGTAGGTCATAGATGCCTAATGAAGAACCAATTAGAATTTGATAGATGTCACCGCATTTTTTACTTGGTC
>VDFB02347745.1:0-15699 GCA_007258455.2 Sequoia sempervirens | reverse complement strand
CCAACCAAACACATAAAAAGAAACAATCAACCAACTACAAACTCTTGTCTTCCTCAAGTAACCGATCCAAGTCATGTCATAACTCGGGAGAAACCTGTCCCCAATCCTCAACCTTCCAGCCGTCATCATGCTCAGAAGCCCACTTGGCCAAGTAGTCAGCAACCCAATTCCACTCCCACGGAATATGAACAAAGGACACAACATCTAGCATAGAACTAACCTGAAGAATCTGCTGAACCACCATCACTAGCTGCCAATTAATATCAATCACCTTTCGGTCATGCACCAAATTAATTAAAATAAGAGAATCAACTTCACAAATGACCTTTCTCCATCCCAGAGCTAGAGCCCTCTCAACTGCATAAAGAATTTCTAGGCCTTCCATATAATTAACTATCTAAGCCCCTTCATGTACCAAAAAAAGAAAGATAACTGACCTAGCAGAATCTCTTCCAATTCCCCCAATCCCAGCAAGCCCAGGATTACCCCTAGAAGAGCCACCAGTATTGATCTTCATAACTCCATTTGGAGGTGGTATCCACCTACCCACCTGCTGGACTCTCTACTTCCCCTGCCTGCAGAGCTTGTTACCACCAGAAGAAGAGTGAATTTCTTGAAGACCCATTCTTTCCACCAACTCAACATCGCCTTTCTCCAAAGGGAAGACCATCTCACTCTTAGCTGCAACCAATTCTTGAATCATTCCTAATAGATTCCACCACACTTGCTGAATCATTAACTTCTCCCCTCGGAATATCCTATGATTCCTCTCCAGCCAAATTTTCCAAAGAAGAAAAGTAGGACCAACATACCAGACATCCTGCAAAAAGGAAGCCATCGAGGGGGGCCTACAAATACTATTCCAAAACTCAATTAGAGAAGAAGGATGAACACAGGGCACCTTCCAAACTCCCCACCAAAAATGCCAAAGTTGAGAAACAAAGGGGCACCAAAAAAATAGGTACGAAGAATCCTCCTCATTTCCACACAAAACACACATAGAAGGCCCTTGAAAACCACGCTTACGAATGTTATCCTAGGTTAAGCACCTATTCCACGCCAAGGTCTAGACAAAGCAGTTACATTTTGGTCAGGAGAGCTTGTTCCACACCCTTTTCCACCAATGAAACTCCCCGCCATCCAACCTATGAGCCAAAAGAACTTGATAGCCAGAGGCAATAGAAAAAACCCCCTTAGGATTGTGGATCCACGCAAGGATATCCTCTCTCAGGAGAGAACAACAATGCCTTCAGCAAAGGATGTTATGAAGCTCAGCGCTCCTTTCTTCCAACCCAAAATACAGCCATTCTGAGGGAGCCTTCCAACAAGCCACCCCCAGTTGACCCCTGAAAGAGAGAGATTCGAAGTCACTCACCCTAGCCCAACCAGCCGCAAGAAATCTATGACACAAAGGAATCAAGATGGGGAACTGAGAGATAAGTGGATGTTGGGCATCCCAAGAGTTTGACCAAAAAAGAGCATTAGAGCCTCCGCTACAAATCCAAAATAAACCATCCTTGATAAGCTTGGCACCCTTTTGCAAAGTAGTCCAAATCACTGAACACTTCCCCTCTAAAGGGTACCTAGGGAGATCCTGACGAGGTTCCTAGGAAATAATTACGAGATAAGATCCTGGCCCAAATTTGGTCCTGCTCCATGCACCATCTCTAGAACAACTCAGTAGCCACAACCACCCCCGTTAGAACCGTTTACCGAAGACCAAGACCACCATACTGTTTGGGGTTGCACACAACATCCCATCTGACGAGGCTCCACTTGGAGGATGTCAAACTTCCAACCCATAAAAAATGTCTTTTAAGAGAATCCAACTCCTTAAGAAAACCAATTGGAGCCACTTGAAGCATGCATCTATAAGTTGGGAGAGCTTACACCACTGACTTGAGAAGTTGAACCCTTCCAGCAAAAGATAACCATCTATGGGTTCAATGATTAACTTTCACTTGAAATTTATCAATAATACCCTACCAAGAGCCTTTGGGAAGTCTACCAACAGATATAGGAATACCTAGATAAGTCAAAGGGAGAGCCCCTATCTAAAACCTCAAGATGTTCAAAATCCTTCTTTGAATAGGAACTGGGGTATTGAAAAAGAAGATGGAGGATTTATCTTCGTTAATCAACTGCCCCGAAGCTTTAAGATAAACATCCAATACCTACCACAAATTAGTAGCTTCCTTGATAGAAGCCATCCCCATCAAAGTAGTATCATCAAAAAAATGCAGGTGAGACTGCGGGGGCAAACCTCACCCCCACTGCCAACCCTGAATGATGCCCAACTCCACCCTTCTTCTCATCAAGCGGCCAAGACTTTCAATAAGAAGTAGAAATAAGTATGGGGAAAGAGGATCCCCTTGATGCAAACCCCTAGAAGCATCAAAGAGCTCAGAGTGGCTACCATTTATCAGCACCAAAAAAGAGATAGAAGTGATAGCTCATGACCCATTGAATCCACTCTTCACAAAATCTAAAAGCCACTAGAACCTTCCTCAGAAAAGACTATCTAACCCTATCATAAGCCTTAGCCATATCCAACTTAATGAACATAGCCTTCTCATGGGATTTCGCCATCAAATGGATGGTCTTAGTAGCTATAACAACCCCATCAAGAATTTGGCACCCCTCCACAAAACCACTCTGCTCCTCAGAAATTAGCACTTTAAGCCACTTCTTCAGCCTTTCAGCCATCAATTTTGAGATGATTTTATAAACCACATTGCAGAGAGAAATATGATGAAACTGAGTTAACCTATTCACCCCCTTACATTTGGGGATAAGGGTGAGGAAGGTGGAATTCATAGCACGCAACATTTTTTTATTCCTCTGGGATTCCTATACAACAGCAAGAAGGTCCACCTTTATGATATCCCAAAATTCCTAAAAAAATTCAACCAAAAAACCATCGGGTCCAGGAGCTTTTCCTTTCTTCATCTGGAACACAATCCCTTCCAACTCCTCAAGAGAGATCTCTCCCATCAACTACTCATTCATCTCCCAGGAAACTAACTTGGGAATGCACAAGAGAACTTAAGCTTCCTCAGCAGAGCCACTAGGTAGCTCCTCCCTAAATAAAGAAGCAAAATACTGAGATGCCTCAGCTGATATTTCTTGAAAAGAAGCAAGGCGATCCCCCCTATCATTCACAATAATAGAAATGGAATTACCATGCCTCCTGCCCTTCACCGAATTAAAGAAAAAGGCAGTGTTCTTATCTCCATCTTGCAACCATTCAACTCTGGCCTTTTGCTTCCAATAAATCTCTTCCCGCAATTCACATTCCTCAACTACTTTTAAAGTCCTAGCCTCCTCTCTCAAAAGTTCCTCTGTAACCCCATTCTCCCAAATCACCCTCGTAATTTTATTCATCTCAGCCTGAGCCACATCCTTATTTTGAAAGATGTTACCAAAACTCTGGCAGTTCCACCTCTTAAGCTGATACTTAACGAATTGAAGAATCTTAGCAAAAGTATACATAGCCATACCAAAAGCAAGTCGGCCGGTCCTCCACCAATCAGTAACATGGTCCAAAAGAGTAGCATCCCTTAACCACATCAGCTAGAATTTAAATGAAGGAGTCCTAGGCATACCAGCCGGAACAATACTAAGCATAATAGGCCAATGGTCAGAACCCCTTTAGTCCAGAATCTCAAAACAAGAAGACCACACACCACCAACCTAGAAACAAGAGACTAAGAATTGGTCCAGCGTCTCAGCAACACAATTCTCTCCAATCATTCTGTTGTTCCATGTGAAACACCCATTACTAGGTTTCACATTAAAAAGATTTAAGGATGAGATGCTATCCCAAAGTAACAGAGCAGATGGCTCCAGCCTTGCTGTTCCACCCCGTTTTTCTGACAACTCAACAATGGCATTGAAATATCCAACCATAATCCATGGGTGATAAGGAACCAAGCTATGAACAAATCAAAGATGGGTCCAAAGAAGTTGCCTACCCTGAAGCTTAATAGGGGCATAAACATTTGAGAAGAAGAATTTTTCTCCCGTCTCAAAGCTAGAGGCCACAAAGGAAATAAAACATTTAGAGGACATCCACCAGATAGGGCTAATCTTCTAAAGATTCCATAAACAAGCCACCCCCCCAGAAGATCCAAAAGCCCCGATACACTGACACTCACCATTTCTCCACACCTTAGGTAATATACCCAACATACTCTCAATTGATAATTTAGTCTCTTGCAAAAAGAGAATATCAGGAGATTTACTTTTAATCAAATCCCGGATAACTTTTTGTCGAGTGCCACTGTTCAAGCCCCTAACATTCCATGAGAGAACAATCATTTCAAAGGGTAGGAGAAATGAGAATTGAGGGTCTTAACTGCCCCTAATTCCACCAAAGTCGCACTAGCAATCTTTATCTTTTCCAAGTCCTTCTTCCGACCCAACTTTGAGGACTTCTCACTTGCACCTTTATTTGGATCCTTTTGCTGAATACCCAAATGAGGAGAAGAGAGAGAGCTCTTCCCTGCACCCATACCTTCCTTCAGGGACCTAGGAGACCCCCCGCTTCTAGACTTTGTTACCCTAATAATATCATTTGATCCTACCTGAGCAAGCGAAGGTTGATCAGTATCCATCTGCCCAACGCCCACATCCTGCAAAACCTGCATAGTCTCTAGAGGAGGTTCTTCCTGTCTAGCATCCAAAGGCCCTTGATCCAAATTAATCAAACCCAGGTTCACTTCCTGCTGACTGAGATCATCCAACACCTCAAACCTGATAAAAGTATCATCATCCTTCCTTTCCTTGAAAGTCCTTTTTTTCCCCCTGTTCCTATTATGGGCCTTGACAGGGGTAAATCCATCCTCACCAACTCCATCACCCGGAATAGTCTCCTTCCCCTTATCAACCCTAGGTGGGTTATGGTGAGGCATAGAGGTTTGCTGCTCCACAGGCTTAGCCCTAGGGCACCTGCGCTGCAAGTGTCCATACTCATGACAAAATCAACACCGAAAGGGAAGGGTCTCATAGTCTAGTTGTTGGATGCAAGTATAAGAACTTGCATTCACTTCCATAGAATATGGCAATGGCTTGCTTAAATCAATTTCCACACAGATACGGGAAAAAGTCATTACCTTTTTGAACTGTGTCTGCTGCGATGAACCAACAGGCTTACTGAGCATTGAAGCCACCAACTAGAGTACATCCTCTCACCAACATTCAACCAAAAACCATGGTAGCTGAACCCACACAAGAACTTGATTCGGGAGTTCCTCATTCAGGTTGAAACCCGCATGCCACGACTTTATAAACAAACCCACCTGGTTATAAAAATAGGGACCTCCTTCAAAAATCCTGTTTCGATTAGCCATGCAATCAAAGGACACCATAAAGTAGTTGTTCGACAGAAGCCTAATCTCCATCTCTCCTTCCGACAACCAAGTCCTCTGAGCCCAGGATTTTAGAAATTGCAGCGAGACTCTCAAACCCATAAACTTGCAATAAAATGAGTGCTTCAAATAGTATTTGATATCATCAACAAGCATCTCCATCAGAATAACCAATTTCAGCCTCTCCTTGCACCTTTCTAGACACCCATTAATCTTCATAATCTGAGATCCCCCAGACGAACCCGAACCATACATATTTGGCTCTGAAGAAAATAAATTATTATCAATTATCCTTACATTATGTGCCAGAGGCTTCAAACCAAACGTAGAGTGGAAGTCCATCTTGGGGCTAGCCTCGGATGATTCCCCATGAGACATTGAGACAAATACTAATCACAGGCAGACATGCAAGCCCCGAGACGTAAAGAATAAAAGAAGACTTCTGTACAAGGGCAACCAGGCACCCACGCACACCCCACACTGGCTCCCAAATTCTAAAAGCACAGCCTTACAAGGCCATGACACCCCAAGGCACGATGCCTCCACATGCTGCCCCAAAATAAAGAGCTCCACCTAGCCAACCCCACATGGGCCAAAGGACCCCACGCTGCCCACACAACAACCAAAGCCTGCAATCCAACCAACAACCAATGCCTGTACCCCACACAACCAACATGATACGCAACCACACCCCACACTCACCACACAACAACCAATTGAGGTAAACAACATGCAAGAAACCAGAAAATTAACCAAACCCCCTCTAAAACTAGCAACGCCCCCCACAATGCAAGCACATGGAAGATCAAAATAGAGCTAGGGCACGAACGCCCTAGCTCGGGTTGCAGAGCGCGCAAGCCATCCTTTTACCACACAAACAATCTCTTTCTTTAGTTTTCAACCTACTAGAAAATAAGATCAACCAATAAAATATTCACTTAACAATATTTTAATAATTACCTAAAGCATATATTATTCAATAGAACAAAACTTACAACTATACTCCTTGAAACATATCTTACTCAAAAAAATAATATACCTAAAACACTAGGTATAATTGAATGATCATTGAATTTTCCAAACTATTTTTAATTGTCTTCTCCTCATGCATTAACAACAAGGAGAATACTCTTAAAAAGTTCGCAACCCTTAAATTAAAGTCTAATACAAAGAGTAGAAAAAAAGTATTAAAAGAATTTCTTAATATGCAAGGAAAACGTGCATTTCATCTATAGCTTTTAAGCCGATACAAAAAAGATTGAAACTACTGTAAGAATATATTTTATTCACTTTGGCGGGATTATTCAATGGATTTTAAGAAAGGTATTTATTAAAATATCTCAAAGTAACCATTCTTTTCCTCCTGCATATTGAACATTAAATCTATTAGCTTAACTTGAACTGTGAAAAATCCTTAAACATCTAAAAATAAATCAGAAACACTACCCATGATTGCAATAAATGATCTAGAACTGATTATAAAACATTAATAAACTTATAAAGAAAAACATAATGTTAGGGTTAAATTATAGTTAGAATTAATTTTTAAATTAAAAGCATGAGTTAAAAATACCCTGTATTTCACCACTATTCTAGGGACTACTGTAATGGAAGTAATGGAAGTGCATTAATCACTTATATTGGGTGAAATTTGTCTACCAATTATATTGAAGAGAATTAAATTTTGAAATATGTTTTTTTATATAGTTGGCATGTATACATTGATAATAGATAAAAAAAAAAGCAAATAGAAAAAATACTTCAGCTCTCATTGGTTAGAAAGAGAATTATTAAAAACTAGTTAAGATCTGGTGGTGCCTATAGTTCCTTGGCAGGAACTAATAACCTATTTTGAAAATTATAACAACCCTAATTATTTTATGTATAATTATTTTATGCATCCTATGATGCAATATTCCTAACATCCAAACCATCAAACAAAAATGAAGTTTATTGAAAGTCTATCTAGATCCATAATCCTTTATCTCTAGCTTATGTAGCTATTAAGAATTTTCCTATCTTAAGTAGTGTATTAAGTTATCCCTTATAAAATTTGGATAAATTAGCTTAGGACTTTGGCAATTCCTAAGCTTGTAGAGTCCAAAATCCTCATCTAATTTTTCTTGGGAACTTGCCTATCCCAAGTAAGAAAGGAAAAATCCAAAATCTTCTCCCAACTATTAGGGATATAGATTCACTTGACATATCTTTATTTTTATTCAAAATCATCTCCCAATTTTCAATAACATTACCATCCCAAAAATAAAAAACCAAAAATAAAAATTACTTTCCACATCCAAATAAACCATCATCTTCAAACACCTATCCAATCTTTCCTAGGTCCAAACATTTAGAACCTTGGACTAATAATATCAAATATCAAACATTATCACCCTTTAGTCCAACATCAAAACTTCAAAACTCCAAACATACACTTTGAGCATCAAACAACACCCATAAAAAATAGAACTAGGTTCACCATTGCATGCCACTAACAGGGTCTCAAACAAAGAAATTAATGGAGTCAAACAATAAATGTTGAGGAATGCCCCAAACAGAAGAAATCACAAACCAACCTCAATCACCTTACCAAAAAAATGAATAAGTACTTGTGTAACAACCTACATATTCACCAAGGAAACAATAATTTTCACAAAATCCCCAAAACCATGAATTGATAGATAAGATCATCAAAGCATACTAATATCATTTTTTATTAGAACTAATACAAAATTAAGCAAAAAATATACCAAACTTTGATGCCACACAAATCATATCTATAACAATTGAAACATCAACCATTCCATTAGAAAACCTATAAGGGTCAGATCCCCTTAACTTATCACATAACAATAGTCCACAATTACAAAATCCACAACAATCCACCCCCATGACACAACCAACCCAACTTAATTCTTCTACACAACTTAGGGTCAACATACCATCAAGGGTGGTTCACTCTAGTACACATCATTCCAAACCTCACCAACCTTTAAATCAATCCAAAAATTTCTTTCAAACACTTCAAATAACTAATCCACCCTTGATCCCACACAAACTTCTCTCCCATCCTTTAGTATTTCACAAATAACTCTTCCATCACATACTACAAATATTACACATACCACAAACCCCACTTATTATCAATACACCAACTCAAATCATCCACAAAAAAAAATGGCCATTCACACATCACATATACTCCTCAACCAACAAAAAATACACACATATAACCCCATACATTCAACTCCCATTATAAAAAAACCAATTACCTTAATATTTCACAAGAGCTCCAAGATATGAGAAATATGATATAAGGCCTTAAATTAGTACATCATAAGAAACCATACACTTATGATGACATATGTCCCTAGCCATTTGATAATTCCATTACCATGGTCCCTTTCCCTCAAAAATTTGAAATTCCAAATTTGACAAATATAAAGGAAAAATGACCCTAGGGAACACATATTTTTTTTATGTAACATGCCAATAAGTCTCCTATAGTGACATATATCTTAGGAGACTTCTCCCTTAGAGTCTAGGAGGACAAACATCAGAATGGTTCATCCACCTTCCATATGGCATAACCACCTTTAAATAATTAGCTGAAAAATTTGTAGCACATTTCTCTTACAATATTGAACATGAAACTACCATGTTAAAATTTTCTAACATAAAACTCAAGAATGGTGAAAGCTTTGCTACCTTCTTAAAATGCTAGAGAAATATCACTAGTAGATTCCCATGACCTATTCCTAAAAAATGTTTGGTTACCATTTTTTTGCAAAACTTAAATCCAAAAATGTGGTTCCATATACAAGTCCCATGTGTAAACCATTTTGATGAAATTATAGATAAATTCCTTGACAATTGAAAAATGTCTCATAGGAAAATGTTTAGTCAAAATTTAAAAATAAACAAAAGACAACAATAATCAAAACAATGAAAAACCTTGCTTTTGGGAAAAAACAAGAATGTCATCACTGATGGTGTTATAAATGCTATACATATCCAAAATATAAAAATAAGAAAACCATCGTCAACTCAAAATAATCCAAGAACACAAAGAGTTGAAAATAATGTCACAATCTGAGAAAGATAACAAAAAAGAAAAAGAAAATCCAAAACACCAATATACCCCAATAGGATAACCAATGGAGGTAGTTTTTCAAAAAGTAGTCCAAGATAACTTAGTTAAATGTCTAGTAACTAGACCATTTGATGAAAACCAACCTAAATATTCATGGTACAAAGAAAATGAATATTTTTAATACCAAAGGGTTTAAGGATATGCCACCACCAAATGTATGAAACTGAAAAATTACATCCAAGATCTTATTGATAAAGGAAAAATAATAAGTGAAGGTCAACTGTCGAATTCATCCAATGACCAATTAGGTATCTATAAAGAACCTTTTTCAAAACATGGTAAAGTATCCTCATCCAACAAAGATATCCCCTAAACCTACACTAATCATGTCCAAAATTCACCTTCCTATGACTCACTCATAGGGAGAATAAAAAAATCCCCTTTATGCATAGCTATTGTAACCATTCAAAGTTGTAATTGTGTTGTTACCACTTTTCATGGAAGGGTAACTATATAAGGACCATAATCTTCATCCACTTGATCATCAAGCTAGTACAATGTCCTAGACCATCTAAGAAAACACCTGTTCAAGTTTCCTTCATAGAGCTATTAAAAAATCCACCAATCTATAAGGAATCCTAGAGCAAGCCTTACACAATCCCAAGTCACCAATGATATAAATCCTGAACAATTCCAAGCCATTATTATCCTCTCCCCATCACTTAGTATTTACTAAAAAGGACTTATTTTCTCAAGATACATTCCATAATAAAGCCCTCCACATTGAAGCATACATTCAAAAACATAAAATCAGGGGTATCCTTATAGATGGTGGATTAGGTTTAAATCTATGCACTTTAAAATTAATAAGACAATTTCAATATTCTAATGGAGTTATAGAACCCCATAATAAAATTACTATCAAGGCATATGATGATGTTGAATGTGAATTTGAAGGTACCATAACATATCCCATTCAAGCTAGTCTTGCTATCATGGAGAAAACATGTAAAATCTTAGACTTGATCTCCCCTACACTATCCTTCTTGGTCATCCATTGATACATGCCATGCATGATGTTCCCTCCACTATCCATAATTGCATTAAATTCCCATACCAAGGTAAAGAAGTTAATATTTTTCCAATTCTCACCCTTTCCAATATTGATTTTTTTTGGAAGGTAGCTAAAAGGTAGAATTTTGTGTGCTTTTCTAGGGTTTATGACTTAGAATGACAATCTCACTCTCTCATTCAAGAACAAACCCTTGAGATATCAATGCAAAGGAGAAATCGATATTGCACAAGGGTTGTACTAGGGGTTGAATGTAAACAAATGAGGGGTTCACCACCAAGTAAGAACTCGGAAAGACAAATGTAATACAAGATAGAATGTTTAAACCTAGTTTGATGCAATGACTTACTAAATAATCTAAAAATGCAAATGAAACAAAACATAAAACTACAAAATGGAATGTGTGCACCTAGAAATATAGAGATGGTTGAATGGAGCTCTGAAATGCTAGAAAATATGATTTTAATGCTGAGTGGGACTCATTTTCCAAGCTGGATGAATCAATCCAAAATTTGGGTTTCTATGCAAAAACAAGAATCTGCTAAATGGGTATTCGAATCTACAAAAACCTAATTTTTGACCAATATTGGGACTCATTTGCAGAAGTGGAAAATTAGTCTAGTTAAGGTTTTTTGGAACTTCAAAGTTGGAATATGCTTTTCTCAGTCTGCTCAATCTGCTTCTTCAAGATTCTAGATTAGAATATTTGTAAATCAACCTATAGGTGTTCTTGAATGTTCTTCAAGGATTGACAAAAACTTTGACAACTTCTATGCACTTAGAAAACTTTTTCCAACCTTTCTCTTCAATGTTTCTTCAATCTAAACCTATAAATCACACACTAAAGAGAGGGAAAAATGTTGTTTTGTTAGTGGATAGGGTTTTTCCTTTGTCAAACCCCATTTTGGTAATTATCAAACCTTGAAATAGAATAAAATAGGAATGGAGAATGATGAATGAATAAAATATGTTGTTGCAACTCACCAATCTCTAACAATAAGATGCTACAAACATGTATGAGATGGCTTCAATGGATGTAGATCTTGACTCTTGCTTGAATATGATAGATCTTGAATGAAATTCTATCTTGAATCATGAAACCCTACATCACAATTGTTAGCTAAAAAAAAACATGATACATGAAGTTCTTGACATGATGATTGATGCTTGAACAATGCTCTAGAATGCTTGATAATCTACCCTTGAAGACTCTAGAATGCTCTTGTAAACTCAAAATTTCTATTAAGAATGCTCTCACAAAAGTCTTAGGTGAAAATGAATGAAAGAACCTTGTATTTGTACTTAATTATGCAAGAATTCCTAAAATTACAACACTACAAGCCAACATTAGGTCTAGGAGGATAAAATCTTGCCAAAAATTTGAATTAATTTTGATTTTGGGCCACACGGGACTCATTCTCCCAAGGTGGCGAATGAGTTCCACTAGGCATAATGTATGGGACCAAATTTAAAAATGCTTAGAAATGTGTGAGACTAGGCTTGGGACCCAAAAAACTAGGTGGGACTCATTCTCCCAAGGTGGTGAATGAGTCCTATATCACTAAATTTGGGGCCACTCAACTTGAAACACCTGAATTATGATTGGCTAATGATTTTTGTTGGGATTATCCTCAAAAATATGCATTAAATGAGGCTTGTGGATGTAAAATAAGGCCAATTAAAGCATACATTTCAACACTTTAAATAAGGTAGGATTAAGGTTAAAAAGAGCTTTATTAGGTTTAGTTAATTAATAAAACCTTAGAAAAGTGTGAAAGTGTGTTACAACACTTCACAACACTTTAGCAAGGTAGCATTTAAATTCATTTGTTCACAAGGGCCCAAGACCTAATGTGAATGTGTCAAACACATTACAACACTAAATGAAGGCATTATTAGGTTCAATTCAGAAAGGAGGGCCCAAAAAAGTGTGAAAATGTTATGATGATATTTTTTGACACTACATTTAGCCCCCACTTTAGTGAGAGGATGAACTTGCTTCAAACTCTCAAACTCACACTAAAGTAGATAAAATCACTTCAAGAGGGTTCAAAATGTACCAATGTAGGTAAGATGAGATGACAACGATCAAGAGGGGTGATCGAGCCCCCAGGATCAAGATCCCATGGAAAACCAACATAGGCACAAAAGAACACACATGAAAATGATATAAAGAGCACCATAAAGGAACATGCATGCACTACCAAAGATGAGAAGATAAAATAAAAGGGTCAGATCAAGGTTTGACTATTTTTCCATCACAATGTGGATAAGATCTAGGCTGTTTGTTTGAAAAATGCAAGCTCACTTTGACGCAACGAAACTTTAGGCTGTCTGCTAGGTGAGGATTCAAAAGAGGTGAGACACATACACATGGCTGGCATGTGCTCACACTCACATGTGAGTGGCTAGGGGAAAGTCATGCCTTGGTCAGGCTTCCCATCAAAAACCATACCAAAGTTATGCCTCCTGATAACTTTAATAAGGCGACATGTAAAAATGACCTTCTAGCTTCATGAGACAATAAAAACTTTATATGCTTGGAGCTCATGAACAATGAAATTTGAGCTTCATGAGGCAAGAAAAACTTTGTATGCTTGGAACTTATGAACAAACAAGATGGCTCTATAGGCATGTAAAGTGTATTATGCAAGGTGGCCATATAAAAAAATATGAAAATGCAATAATAAGGAACATTCAAGAAAGTCTTGTTTAGTTCATGTGAGGTCTTTTACTTAGGGAACAATGTCTCCAAGATAGGACCAATCAAAGAATAAAATATTCACAACTTAGGGGATGTAGTGTGTCGCATCAAGCCACTAAGAGGAATATAATATGCTAAGAGAGATTACACTCTTGAAAGACATCACACCCGATGTCATCCACAAAGCAAAAAAAACATCATATTATAGAGAAAGGGGATTCAATACTCATGAGTTCTCTTCTTTCAGAGAGCTTCATAGGGTGAACTTCCCTAAACTACCTTAAGGAATAGCTGTGAGAGTTCTAGAATCAGAAAGAGCAGGTCATAGAGATTTTCTAGAAAAATTGATAGGCTCCCAGCCAAAGGATGACAATGCAAAATACAAACAACAATGCAACACGTCGGTGTCCCAAAGGTGCGTTGACATATCGTATGGACCAAAGAGTGAGTTTATCACAAAAAATGACTAAGTGACTACTTCTACTCTAATTTCTAAGAAATATTAGAACATGAGAAAGCAACAAAATATAACGAAACTGAAATAAAGTGAAACAAAGATGATAAAGATAAGGAGAAGAAAGGAAGTGCTCACAACCACGCAAGTGATGAAGCCCCTAGCAAATGAATGTCTTGAAAACCTACATGCGTGATATTTGGAGAAAGTGTTGGGGCTGTATAGGGGTTTGCCTTAGTCAAACCCATTTTTTGGTGTTCCCACCTCCACGGACAACTAGATAGATAGAGAGAAATGAATTGAAATGGAAAAAGCATGCGGTGAAAGAAAAACCCACTTCAGAAGTAGAACCCACACCACCAAGTATGAGTGATAAAAGCAATCCCCACTAGAGGAGGAGAACCTGTATCACAAAGTGTGAATGCAATAGGTAGAGGATGTGTGAAATCCTAGGATGCTCAAGGGCACAAGTCAAGGGAGGTAGCTGCAAGGCTTAAGGAAGCCAAAGAGGGAGAGCAAGGAAAAAAGAGATGGATTTGAGAGCCAAGATAGCTGCAAAGAGTGCTATAGAGAAAGATGTAAGGGCTTGGGAGTGTTGCTATAACAAGTGAGATATTTGTGCAAGAAAGAGAGTAAAGAGGAAAGGAGAGAAGCCAAGAAGCTAGAAGTAGAAGAGAGTTGCAAATGAAGTGAAAAGATAACATTTAAGGAAGGAAAAGAAGCTTCCTGAGCAGCTACAAGGCATCTTGAGCCGTTACCACCGATCAAGGGAGATGAAAAGTGGGAAGCATGCATGAAAATGGTCATTTGAATGTTGAAATGTAGCAGGATGCTAGCACAACATGTGGATGTCTACATGACTCACTAGTGTCTAGACATGTCATACTACAAAATAACATGAATGTGAAAGGCACAAAGTTTGATGAAAAGTTGACACACAAGGGTAGCTACTAAAAAGGGGTGTTGATCATCCTGAGATGGGAAAAAGGCTGATGCAGGGGCTAAAATGAGGCTACACAAGATGCTAAGGGAGTGGAAACTAAAGTGGATGCAAGAATGCATGTGAAATTGCAAGGGGTGCAATTTGACGACTATACATTTTTCCCCCACTTTAGCGAGCATATGAATCTATGCTAATATGCATGCTAAAGGAAATGTACTAAACATAAATAACATCATATGCCAAAAGGATACTGTAGAGGAAGTAGATAACTCTTCAAACCATGGAAGCAAGACCCTAGGCTGAAGACATGCAAAACAAATGCATTAGATAAGTAAAAACTGCACTAAACAACAATGTTAGAACATAAAAAACTAAAGAATTTGAGTTAGCAAAGTGAAATATACCTCGATGGAAAAGGTTGTCTCAATACTATGCATCGTCCCCAAATTTAAAACACTAACAAATAGAAGAATTCTTAAATGGAGAAAAGAAGGGAATATACTTAGGAAGAAGAAGATGTAGATCTTTGATCCGGTATACACAATTGAGAAGAGAAGAGAAGAGAGGCGAAAAGGCTCAAGAGAGAGCGAGAAGGATGAATGAAAATTCCAAGAGAGATGGCTCTATAGGTCCTCAAACCTAAGAAGAGTTGAACCGAGGGAATTAAAGGCTCACAGACCAATGATGGATAAATCTCTTAGGATGAAAGCATTTCATAGCCCTGTATACCTGCAAGGAGGTGTCTCCCAAGATCTCTCACATGAAGGATGATAGAAGCCCTCAAAAAATTTCTTGGTTCCACCTTAAGCCTGTAATTTTTTTGGCTTGGGTCCTTTTTTTTGATATTTGGTTGTGTCCCCATCACTGTATCATGGTTTTATGTTGATTAAAACCTTGCAAAAATAGTCTATAAGTTCTACAACCCTTGGTCGTTGTATTATTGTAGTGACTTGTATTCCCAGTCTTCGGTTGCCTAAGTTATGTTTTATGTTATTTACTGTTGTCAGGTGACTGGTCCCTCACGCCTAGGTCTAAATTTACCATTTCTTATAAGGATAAGTAGA
>VDFB02347744.1:0-40804 GCA_007258455.2 Sequoia sempervirens | reverse complement strand
TTTGAAGGACCTTTGAATGATGGTACATTTTTTTAAGGTATCCAATACTTTCATTCAAAGGTACCTTAGAGTTAAAGTCCTTTCCATGACATAAAAAATTTAAAAATGAAAATTTTGAAAGACCTTCAAATGAAAGCCTACTATTGCTTGAAGGTGATTATGCAATCATCTTTGAATGAAGTCGCCCCTTTTAAATAAGGGTTTTTCTTAAAAAAATTATCCAACCATGAAAATTTGTAATGTCCCACAAGTGGAACACACTATTGTGGGTCTCTCCCACAAAGAAGAATAAAATTTGAATAGAGGCACCATCTCCCTATTCCCCTAGTTACACTAGCATTATTTCAATTTGGTGGGAGGTCCAATACTAGGGGAAAGATCAAAGTAAAAAAAAAAAAGAACATAAGAGCATGAACCTGGATTATTCATAACACTTTCCTACTTGAATGATCAAATAAATTTACAATCTCAAATAACATTTGTGGTGGTGGCCAGGCTAGGGTTGTGGTGGCTAGTATTTTTGCCTTGGCTCCAGACCTCTTATTGGCCTCTTTTTCTTCTTTGCTTCTTGCTCAAGGTAGTGAGAAGATTGGCTTTCTGCATTTCAGCTATGAGGGTTCTCGTGGTTGTGGATGGGCTATGCTGGTATCAGTTTTCTTCTCTGGCACTTTCATTTTGGGTGATTTTGTTTTGGGCCATTTTTGGTGTTTCATGTCCTCTAGGTTGGTGGGTGCTGCTATATTTTTTGAGTGGGGGTGTTTTCTCGGTCCTGGGGGAGGTTGGTCCCTATTCCCCCAGGTGTTTTCTTCAAGCTACTCTTATCTGGGTTGGAGTGTAGGCTATGTTTTTGCTTGGTTGGTAAAGGCATACCCCTCTATTTTGTGTTACTTATTTTGTTGATGGGGTTTGTTTCATTCTTGACTACCCTGACTTGTAAGTCTTGTGTTATTGTCTTCCCCTCGGGGGCTTTAATGTGTGTTTTGCTAAGAGGAGATGCTATCTTTCCATGGGCTGAATTGTTAATGCTTATGTTGAAAGCTCAGGAATGTTTGTTTCTTTTATTGTTGGATGAGGAGTGGTCTTAGTTTATCCTCAGAGTTTGCTCTTTTGGTTGGGAGGTTTTCAAGATTTTATCTCAAAACCTAGATGTTGTTGGTGCCTTTATTGCTCGAGAGTGTTTATTTTTTATGCTGGATTGGGGGCTTCCTTTCTAGCTGGTTTTTGGGTCCTTTGTTGGGATGATGGTTGTGGTTTTATCCCCTATTTTTGGTGGGATGCTTTTGGCTGGGATGAATGTCATTCTTATCTCGCAGCCCCAATTGTTGTCTTTGATTAGGGTTGCTTTTGTCTTGCCATTTTCAGAAGGGTTCCTTTCTCACATTATTTTAGAGGTGGTGATGAAGCTGGTTGATTTGAGTTTGAGGTTGATACTGAAGTTTTCCCTGGTTTCCTTGGGATCTTTGGGCCTTGTTCTCCTTACTGGGTGGTTCTCAAGTTTTATTCCTAGAACCTAGTTGTTTTTGCTCCTAGTGTATGGCTTACCAAAGGATGCTATGGTCACAGTTGTTGTGTTGTATTTCCCTTTAGGTCCTATGGAGGTGGACCTCCCTTAGTTGTTGTTTCTATTGAGGTGGACAGTTCTCCTATGGAGGTGGAGGTTAGGCTTCTAGTGATTCCTAGTTGCGGTGGTTTTGTTGATTGTTTCATCCTCTCCAATAGAGGGGAGCTCACTCCTCTAGAGGTGGAGTTGGAGTTGGTTTCTTGTTACTAGGTGAGTTTGTGCTATAGGAAAGTTGGTTTCTTGCTATTTTTAGTGGTGGATCACAAAGCCCCTATCGAGGTGGGGTGTTTGATTTTATTGGTGATTTATATCACTGTGTTCATTGTTCTTTTGGGCTCATATTTGAATGATCTAAGAGGTTGGTTTGCTGATGTCGGGATGCTTCAGGAAATGTTTAAGCTTGTCAAAAGGGTTTCTAGTCCAGGGTAAAACAAAGTTGTTATTGGGTTTTAGGCCCATGTTTGTTAGCATTATGTAGCCTGGGTTGTCATGTTAATATTCTAGAGGTTGTTGTTGGGCTACTGATTGGTTTATGATCTATCTTTCATTGCAACATTCTTTTCTTTGGGTGGTTGACGGATCCCTTCAAAACTATTATGTACTAGGTTCTGGGCCCCATCAAAACCTATCTTTTACCCCCTACTCGAAAACATTTGTCAATGTTCAAACTAAATCTAAGTGAAAATAAATTATACTTCTAACATATATAAGAAACTATCGTATGGAATTGACAAATATGGACCATTTGTGATGTCCACAAAACCCTCTTTCTTGAGATTGATACCCTATATTTCATATTCAATATACAATCACAAGATTCACTATGTTTTCACATATAACTCATCTATATCGCATATATCCTTCATATTTTATGACATGAATAGATGCACACACACATGCACACATTTACTAGAACATCCTATGAGGTTCATGCTTATAACTTATTCTGTCATTTTGTATTTAAATTTTTGTTGTAATCAATGATAATCATTCCAAACATAATTCAAAAAATCATCTCATTCCAAAATATCACAACCTTATTTAATCATTCTAGAGAGAATTATAATTCACTCTTTATTTCATATTAATCTAAATTTTACTTGTCAACACAACATTTTTTAAGGATCATACAATGTAAATGACCATTTTATACGTTATATCCTAGTTTTCTTCTTTCCACATTATTTTTTAGGGTCATTTTCCTTTTCATATTCTAATTACTGTGTTTTGATTAGATTAAGACTGGAAGGATTAGTACCCATTACAAAATAGCCATTAAGGAAAACAAGGGGCTCATGAGAAGTGAAATGTCCAACAAACTAAAGAAAAAAATAAAACTTAAATAGTCTAACCAACAAAAAGAAAAAGAGATAGCACAAAAAGACTAGTACTAGACCATAAAACACCTACAGGTCTCCCAACAACTTGAGACCATTGATTTCCTTCCACTCTTGATCCAGGAAGTGGAACTTCTCCTCAAAAGATAAAGGGCCTTTTTGTACAACCTGAGTATCCACCGTAGCATCCAAAGTCGATTTTTCCACCGCCTTACCTTTCTTATGCTTGTGACCATCATCACACCCTTCCTCATCCACCTATTTTCCCTATCCCTTCCTAATCTCTTGCTGAAAGATCTAAATGGTGAGGGTGGTGTTCTTCATGGTTGCCTTACTATAATTAATTATGACCTAGAGGCACTAGGTGGTTTTCTCCCAATTCTTGTGTATAACAACAATCTCTATTTATAAATTATTTTTATCCTCCTTTGTGCCAATGATAGCTCTAAATTCATCCAAATCCTTATCCCATCTGACCCAATGCTTGAACAATTTAGCCAAAGAGGCTATCGTTTCCCAATGTCCTTTGTCCTCCACCTCCCCCGACCATGAAACCTACTACTGCAACACATTATTTTCCAAAATTTGAATTCTCTCTTTAGTAGTAACTAACTGACCCAAGATCCACTTAAGAATGTCATTTTGGACATTAACCATGTCCAAAATTTAATTAATTTTTTTTCAAAGGGGATCACCAAGAGTACGAATGTCGAAACCAACCTTGGGTTGAACATGAGTCCCCTCCAAATTGATGCAAAAATTAGAGGAATTTTGATGGCTAGGGTTAATAATAGGGGGGTGTTGGGGACATCATAAACCTCTACATGAACAAGGGAGTGCATGGGGGAATTAGCAGGGGTGGGATTCTGCGACTCATTGTCTGAGTTGTCTAACTTGTCAGACCTAAAAGTAGAACTAGGAGTGGGATCGAACATGGGAGCAACTTTAATGGGGTTAGGAGGGGTTTCCTCATTAGCATGGGTTTTACCATGGGCACAGGTGAAATGATGAGAAGTGGGAGGGGTTTCATCTAGGGTAATGGAGGGACTGGGGTGGGGTCACGAATGACCAAGGTATTCCTTTTAATAGTGGAAGGGGAGGGTAACAAAGCAGCCTAGTACTGACAGAGATGAAAGATAAGACCCTGGTGAATGGGTAAATTCTTGTTTTTACCCTAGATGTCTTTAATAGATTGTTCGAGAGAGGACAAAATCCAAAAATGGAAAGTTCATATTTATATTATAACGAAGATGGTTAAGCATTGGAAACAAATAAGCATGAAAGCGATGGAGCCAACCCTTGAGAATAACATACCTCATCAAGAATTTCACAATCTTACTCCAAATGTTGGGGAGGTTAGCTTGATTGAAGCCATTTTGGAGTTTGTTCACTTTTTCACCCTCTTTCAAAAAGTGATCCATGTCTTTCTAATAACTAGCCATGGCCATACGGGGAATGCAAACACCCTCCAACAAAAGCATCATCACCTTTGCAATAAGCTCAATAGTCATTGTGAAGGAATACCCACTAATGGTGGCAGTGCCATCCACCTAGGAGGTAGCGAACGCCACAGAGAGCTTGGGGTCATGCCCCAGCATGCCTTCCACATACAAGGCTAGCTTTCCCTATTGAATGATGGGCAAAACTTCCTTTTCTTGTTTCCACATATCGCAATTAGTAGGTTCTCGAACTAGTTCACCTCCCATGGCAGAATTCATAAAATTCGAAGCAAGGAAATACAATATATATAGACATGCCAATACGAATAACAAAACCACATGTAAATGAGTTTATGAAAATATTGCTTAAAGGGATTAATTTTCCATAAGTGAAACTCATGGAAAATCTCAAAGAGAGTTGACAACGGATCCAAATCGATCTCAGTTTGGTAGTAATTGGCACCATGATTCATTAATTCACACACATACCCAAGGATATGAAAATAATTATCCCATTTTACTAAATTTGGTGTGAAGGCGCCAATGTTAGCAAGAACATTGACAACTTTATTGTT
The DNA here is from genome assembly GCA_007258455.2 of Sequoia sempervirens. Classification (NCBI taxonomy): domain Eukaryota; kingdom Viridiplantae; phylum Streptophyta; class Pinopsida; order Cupressales; family Cupressaceae; genus Sequoia; species Sequoia sempervirens. The sequence goes on along the minus strand of VDFB02347744.1, from coordinate 35,892 downwards.
GTTTCTAAACATGTGAATAGCCTTGCAATTTCTGAGGGTAATCATTAGATTACGAGCAGTCAACATGGGGTCTTAGAGTGCCCAACAAGGATTAGCCTTCCCCATCAATATGAGGATAGTATTTTTGGAGTCTCCCTCGATGACCAAATTGGAAAGCCCAACTTGTGTGGCAATCTGGATGCCATGAAATTTTTTTGCCACCTCAGTAAAGTTGGATGATTGGACCCCCAGGTTCACCGCATAAGCCAAAATTAAATTACCCTTGTGATCACAAATGACCCCACCCCCACCCACCTGTCTCGGGTTAGGTTTGGCTAAGCCGTCAAAGTTAAGATTTAGCCAACTAGGTTCAGGGGAACCAATACTCTAATTACATTGTTTACAATGTCAAAAGTTAAAAATTAATTTGTAGAAAAAATTAACTTTAAAGTGCATTGCCAAAGCATTAATAAATGTATGTAGAAATACTATTGTCAATAAAGTATAAGTACATATATTCAATAACAACACATGAAACGTAACATTTAATGACTCTTCTACACATTTTATCATTTCTTAAGTGTGTTGAAATTTCACATCCAACATCTATACCATATAACACACATTACAACCATTCTCTATATTTAAGCTTCATAATTATCTATAAAATAAAAAGGAAATCACATACATAGAATTCAACTTTTTATATAAATCTACTCATATAATAGCCACTCACATAAATTTTAACATTCAAACAAACACGCTTAGACAAATACTCATGCACTTTTAATCTAATTTTACAAAAGAATCCTTTAGTTCCCTCACTTACAATCTATCCAAATTCAATTATGAACTCAACTTCTTATTTTCATTATATATCATCCTTAAGTTTTCTTCTTTTATTTTTTATGAACTTTCACAATCTTGAAACAGTAACAACTACTCATAGATTTTTTTTTTATATAAATAAAGTATGTATTTACTATTTTTAAATAAATCAAATAAAATCTTAATCTATTTAATTTAATTCTAATTCAATTATAGATTTTAAGAAAATAAGATCCACATAGGTTCATTGTCTCAAAAAATACACTAACATGAACAAAAAGGGTCAACTAAATAGGTTACATGTTTAGAATATCACAAGGAAAAATTGCTTTCAATCACAACCTTAAAATTTAATGGAATATTAGAGCTCAAGTTTAAGGTTTTGTTTTTAAAGTTTAGATATACAAATGACTTGGTCATTCAATCTAAGATAAGGTTAGTAATACATATATAAAAATATATGATTTTTTCATAAGGATGGCTATCCTTATAAATGCGGGGTATATTTATAAGGATAATTCACTATGGAAAAGATGACTAAATAGTTAAATAATAGCATAAGCCTATTAAAAAAATGATGAAAATATTAATTAATATTTGTATAACCTCCCAATCATCACATTAAAAAAATGATATATATCTAAGTACATGCTAATATAATAGTTGCAACATGGTAATTTTAAGTAAACACATGCAAAAATATTTAAAAATGGAAGAGCAACGGGTGCATGTACATGACACAATTCTACTCATTACACCCCATAATATCACATGTGATGCCGAAGTGGAAAGTGAAATTCGTCTAATATTTGGCCTACTTATTATCCTAAATGAAATTATTACGATACACCTCTAAAGTTGTAAGATTCTAAACTTTAACTAATGCAAAGATGATAATAGCAAAGTGGAACCCAATATATTATTATTGTTAATCATGCTAATTAACAATAATTAACATAAATTAGTAAGAATTGTATGACATGTGTTAAATAGTGATAGAGTAATGCAATAAGGATTCAATTGAATTATTTAAGATTGAGTGTTAAATATTTAAGTTATAAATGTTTTTAGGAATATTTGTAATTTATTTCATTTAAATATAGGAAATCTAGGAGTATGATCATTTTTAATAATGGAAATAATATAACTTCAATATTAAAATAATAAAATAAAAATATTTTTTATAAAAACAATAATATTTTTAAATTATTAAAATGATTAAACACTTATTTTAATAATATTATTATTTATAATATCTTTATAAAATTATATAATAACACTAAAATTATATTTGATCTATTGTCTAATATTATTTTATTATAAAATTTATTTAAAGAAAATATCAAATTTTAATTTATTTGTAATTGAAATGATTATCTAATATTCACATATTTTCATAAATTGGATGAATATCAATTTTAAAATAATAAACAGATATATTAATTTAATTTTATCATCAAATGATAATTTTAATAATATAATTTAAAATATATATTATCTCTCTATGTTTAAATAAAATACAATGCTTATTGTACTTTATATTACATATGTTATATAAAATAACATTCAAATATATTATACATAATATAAAGTAAATTATATAATTACAATAATAGAATAGATAATATTATATGTAAGGTGATTAGATTTGTAAACTCCACTTGAAAGTGAGTAAAATCAAAACAAAATTGATAAAAACTTAAATAAAGTGTAAACAAGGTAAATGGTAATCACTAAGAAAATCTTTTGTATTATGATTGTCAATTAGTTAATAAATATGATCAAAAGTGCATTTTAGAGTTGGATAGACAATAGTAGATATTTGAACATTTTAAGAATGAAAGCATCATAATTTTATTTTTTGGAAAGAATAAAAGTAAATGACTAAAAACTTAATTGCAACCCAAAATTCTAAGATACATGGGCCTTTCTTTTTTAATTCTATATATTTATATTTATGAGATGTGGGCAACAACATGAGTATCATGCTCATCACACAACCCGCCCCTATGTGGAAGGCTTACATCCTCTTATATATGTATGTACACGTATACAATATGTATATTTTTATTAATATTAATGTTTTGGTTTCACAATGCATAAGAAATGTGGAAAATTGTTAGATGTTATAATTATAATTATTTTTATGTTTGTAAGTTTGGAAGTATAAATATAGATAATTAATTATTAATAGAATATTTGAAAAAAAATAGGTTTACTAAATATTATGATTAAAAGATATGTGTAAAATGAATTTTTTAAAATATTGATATTTTAAATCTTTTATAAATTAAAATCCAATTTTCAATCAAGGTAAACATTATGAGGTATTGGATTTAATGGAATATAGATTAACGAGTATTTCTTAATATGTATTTTTGTATGTTTGTGTGCATGTGTCCATGTATGAGAAATTATATTTAAGTTGTAAATGGAGAAAAAGGAAAGATCTAAGATTATTTTTGTTATTTTTTAGATGTTTACATAGTTTTCTTCTTCTTTATTTACAAATTAAATCAATTATGTTTGTGTATTGTTAGTAAGAAAAGAATCTCTCTCTCTCTCTCTATATATATATAGAGAGAGAGAGAGAGAGAGAGAGAGAGAGAGATGATTTAATTTGTAGATTTTTTTTTTTTTCTATCTACAAATTAAATCAACTATCTCAATTATTTTCTTACTAGCATACATGCATATAAGCATACATTATATATCTTACAATTTTTAGCACAATTATAATTAAACCTCCCCTCTTTTATATATAAACACACTTGTGTATGCACATTCAAATGCAATATCTTTATTGATGTAAATAATACAAAAAAATTGGATTAGATTATCAAATTAATGTTTTAGAGAAAGAATAAAAATCTTTATATTATACAACTACATTGGTGCGGAGCACCCTTATCCTCAAATTTGGGTTTTTGTCTTGTTTTGTGTTTTTTTATGTAAATAAGGACATTTTGGACTATTAATGATCATTTGGAGTCATTCTAGACCATTTTAGAATGTTTTAGAGTTATAATGCAAATGATGTCAAAAGTTGTCAAAAGTGCATTAAGGTTACAACTTTGATTAGGAAGTTAGTTGTGGGTGGTTGGTAGTTGGAAAATTATTGGAAAAGCATAAATACATGTTGTAAACATGAATCCCAAGGTTGGGAAGGTTGGAAAAGATGAGAATGAAAATTGAAATCAATTTGGAGCAAATTTTTTGTGCATTTTTCCTGTAACAGTCATGTTCTTTCATGTGGTATAGATCTATACAGTATTTGTATGACATGTATATGGCATGGTTGGAAAGATAAGGGAGTTAACTTTCATTTGGTTTTGGTTTTGTTAAATTTTATTAAGTTTAGAAAAAATTATGGCATTTTTTGTAACATGTCTAAATCTGCCCTAGGGTTTCTAGAGAACAAGAAAATTCCATATCTTTTCTTCCCTCCATCAAAAATCTATAAAAATGGGTGAAAAGTTCTGTTTTGAGGGCATCTAATTTTTTTTTAAAGGATATTTCATAGTTTTCCATTTTTATGAAGTTACTAATGAAAGTTTTCTTGCATTTGGGTATAGATAGTCCAAAAAAAAATATCTTAGAAGTAGGACAGTCAAATTTTGAGCCCCTCTATACAAAACAACCCTACCTTATTTTTGGATATGTGTAAAAATAGTCAAATGGGTATCCTAAATGTGTCTTATTTTTTGTATATTAGGTCTGAGTCAAAAGATATGTCCAATTTTTCCTTTTGAAAGGTTACAAGCAAGAATGAGGGTTTGTGAAGGAAAACCCACTTTTTGGTGAATAAAGACACTTGTTTAAGGTTGTTTTGAATTTGATTACCCATGCTCTATATCAAATTGGTATTAGAGCCTAAAAGGTCTGGGAAAATAAGTTTGGAGTTTGTGTTTTATTTTTTTGCAAGTTGAAGCAAGAACTTGAATGTCAAAAGACTAGGTAGTGAAGAAAAGAAGAAACCTAGGTGAGGTGTCACAAAGACAAGAAGATGCAAGGTGAAAGAGAATTGCTTGAGAAAGGAGAATGGAAATGTTGAGAAGATTTTTCTGGGGAGATTTATAGAAAAATGAGGTACCAAGCAAAAAATAAGTGATGAGAAAAGAGAAAAGTGAGATGAAGAAGAAAAATGAGAAGGGAAAACAAATAAATGTTGAGCAACAGATCATAGAGTTGAGGCAATTCTTAGAAAAAATGAAAAAAATTCAAAAAGAAATTGAAGAAAGAATGGAACTTGAGATGTAGTAGTTGTTTGAGAGAGCAAACCAATAACGTGGTTGGAATTTACCAATAAGAAAGAGGATAAAGTGGCCTATCAAGAAGATCATTCAGAGGAGAAGACAAAAGAGGAAAACAACAAGAATGGATGAGTTGCAAGATATGTTGAAAGGAATGGTGATTTAAGCATCTAAAGAGACAAGAAAATCTTGTGTTTTTGAAACTGAGTCTTTTTGTGAGTATGTGTTTACAAGTGAAGCAGATGAAAATGAAGATGGAAAAGAGTTTAAAGGAGAAGTGCATATAGTGTATGAATATTGTTGTACAAATGTAGCACACATGGAGGATCTCTTGGGTGTTGAAATAGAGTTTTTGGTGCAAGGAGACAAAGAGGAGACCTCAAGGTCTCAATATTTTATTTTTAATCTTTCATTGGACTATGTATGTGTAGGTTTGTTAGACAAGGAGATACAACTCATTGAGAAGTAGACTCTTAAAAGAGATCAGGTTCAGAGGAGGATGCCAAAAGAGGAATACCTTGCAAGGAAGAAAAAAGAGAATGAGATAAGAAGACAACCTAGAGAAAACAAGTGGAAGACACAAAGACAAATCCAATTATAAATCAAGGCAATAGTGTAGAAGAATTGGAAGACCAGGAAGAAAAAGAAGCCCTACACTCAAGTGGACTTGAGTTTTTCTTTCTCTTGGGAGTAAGGTGCAGGAGCACCATCATGCTCAAATTTGGATTTTTGTCTTGTTTTGTGTTGTTTGATGTAAATAAGGTCATTTTGGACTATTAATGATTATTTGGAGTCACTATAGACTATTTTAGAATGTTTTGGAGTCATAATGCAAATAATGTCAAAAAATTGTCAAAATTGTAAAAGTTGTCATTGTGAAAGTTGTCAAAAGTGCATTAAGGTTACAAATTTGATTAGGAAGTTGGTTGTGGGTAGTTGGTAGTTGGAAAATAATTTTAAAAGAATAAATACATGTTTTAAACATGAATCCCAAGGTTGGGAAGGTTGGAAAAGATGGAAATGAAAATTGGAATTAATTTGGAGCAAGTTTTTTGTGCATTTTTCCTGTAACAGTCATGGTTTTTCATGTGGTACAGATCTGTATGGCCTTTTTACAACTTTCACATAGTATGGTTGGAAAGATAATGAATTTTTCTTTCATTTTGTTTTAATTTGGTTAAATTTCATTAAGTTTAGAGAAAGTTATGGCATTTTTTGTAACAATAGGTCTGAATCTTCCCTAGGGTTTCTGGAGAACAAAAAAATTCCATATCTTTTCTTCCCTCCATAAAAAAATTATAAAAATTGGTGAATTTTTTTTTTTTTAGGGTATCTAAAAAAAATTTAGATGATATTTCATAGTTTTCTATTTTGATGAAGTTACTAATGAAAGTTTGCTTGCATTTGGGTGTAGACAGTCCAAAAAAAACCATCTTAGAAGTAGGACAGTCAAATTTTGAGCCCCTCCGTATAAAGCAACCCTACCTTATTTTTGGATATCTATAAGAATGGAAAAATGGGTATCATTTTATGTAGATTAGGTTTGAGTCAAAATATATGTCCAATTTTCCTTTTTGAAAGGTTACAAGCAAGAATGAGTTTGATTATCCCTAATCTCAACTATTCAATTATTTTCTTACTAACACACATGTATATAAGCATACATTATATATCTTACAATTTTTAGCATAATTATAATTAAACCTCCCCTCTTTTATATATAAACAACACTTGTGTATGCACATTCAAATGCAATATCTTTATTGATGTAAATAATACAAAAACTTTGCATTAGAATATCAAATTAATGTTTTAGAGAAAGAATAGAAATATTTATATTATACAACTACATCCATTCTTAAGTTTTACTAAATTCAAACTATTACCCATATATTTAAATTTAACATTTTAAATTGCATATCATGAGCACTATGTTTTTCTTCAATAACAACAATATCCCTTGATTGATTTTCCTTGTAAATCTCTTTAAGGCTAGTAATTTGATAACATAATTTAATAGGGAGAGAAGACTCTCCACAAAAATAATATGACATCATCAAGCCATCTATATCTCTTGTTATCCCCCAAGCCAAGCACTTACACATGCTTTTCAAATAACTTTTCCAAGATATTGCACCTTGGAAATCATATAGCTCAAGCACAAATATAATAAAAGAGAAACCCACACAAAAAAATGAGAAATCCATTTACACATAAAGGAATGATGTTACTTTCTCAAACACAAAAGATACAAGAAAACAAGTCTACACAAGCTCAACTACCAACATAATATGTAATAAAAAAATTATGAAAGAAGAAAGCTTGCCTCTTAAGGTAAGCAGAATGATGTTAAATACTATTCTCCCATTTGAATCCTTTCCTTCATTCTACACCATCAACTACACTAAAGTATCCCAACATAACCCAAGAATCCTTCCCAAAATATAAAAAAAATCTCTCTACTTCTTTTACTTTTCCTTATCAAAAAATGTATTTTTTAACTTCCCAAAGAAATAACAAATGAAAGAATATCCCTCTCAAAGGCTAAAGGAGAGGCTTATATAAGAGTGTCATGCCACTCCTCTCCATCCAATGAGATAGAGACACACAAAACCTTCACCATCATACAACAATCCTCATTACATGACATAAAATGGACATTACCACCTAGGTCATTCCACATGTCATTCTTTCCAAACCATGTGGTTTTCTTTACCATTAAACATGATTTGAAGGCCATAAATTGATTTGATGTTCTTGGAGCCAAGAACCTGTTTATTTATAAATATCTTCTATTTTCAAGAGCTCATAAAGTACATTACAAGGGCCTAAAAAACATCCCATGCCCTTTCTTAGGTGCCCTACCCATAGGTACTTGGGTTGGGCTCCCAAAAATAACTCTACATACTAAATTTCATATTTTAATTCACCTATGAAAAATTGCCTAAATTTTTACATTTTTGCATTCACTTTCTAACACATGGAAATACATAGAAACACTATCATATTAAAGTAAATTATATAAAATAAAATTTACATAATTAAAATAATTTGATTCATACTAATGGGTCCTAGTCCACACTAGGCTATGATAATTGTCTCACTAGAATATATAGTCAAAATTCTATTACTTCACATTGTGAAGTGAGATAAAAATTAGAATTCTAATGATTCGCCCATTCTTCCATTGGATATTTTATGCAACTACACACTTAGTGAAAACATTAGTGCATCCATATAATATAGCCAAAGTATCATAATTATAATCACATTATTTGACTATAATAATTAAATTAAATGACATAAATAATATTTATGAGTCTTCATAATATTTAGTATTAAAATAATATTTCAAACATGTTTAACTTATAGTGATTATAATCAATTTAATTCACATAATTTTGATACAAATTTTCATAAACTCTATATTCATTATAGAACATAATTTTAACAATTAGTTTGAATCATCATATCATATAATACTTTTAATTTAATTAGATCTCATTAGATCACAATAGAAATTAAATTCTAAATTGAGTAATGATATGAAGTTTGAGACAAAAAAATAATATTTCATTATTTTATTCAATTTTTCTTAGAATAATTATATGTAGGAAAGTTGTGAGTATGAATCCACCATGCATCAAAAATTATCTAAATCTACTTATTAAGAATCTCACCTTCAATATTTTCAATAGTGTTAGTAATGCTACCTCTTAGAGATTTCGTTTATTTAATCATCAATGTTCAATAGTTGCCTCAAAGTTCCCATTGGTCATGATCATACTCATAGAAAATTCGATTATTAAAGAATATAACTATATGAACATAGTTAATAGTTGATTGGAAACAATATCAACATAAATATTCATCCCATGTTCTTTATGGATTAAATAATTTTGTTAGAAGTTAAATCCATTCTATTCAATTATCAATAGTTCATAAACTAAGCCTTATTTACTAGGTTAAATAATTACATTTTATAATACAATATTGTAGGAAAATCAATAAAAAATTATGGATTAAAGATCAAAAGGTTATAAAATCACAAGAGAGTTCCATAATTAACTATAATTAATGATAAACTTAAGCTTAAGGAGTGCAACTAAATTAATTAAATGGTTAGGAGCCTTAAAAATGTTGATTTAAGATTGAAGGTAGATGATAGAGAATAGATTTATCTATTTGTAGTGTTGTAAGACGCCATTCTATAATTAACTAGAATTAATGAGATCGTTAAGCTTAAGGAGTGCAACTAAAGTCATTAAATGGTTGGGAGCCTTACAAATGTTGATTTGAGATCAAAGGTAGATGGTAGAGAATATATTTATCTATATATAGTGTTATAAACATATATAGTTTAAATTTCTTGGTAGTATGTAAAATTATGGAAGCTCAATTAAAAAAGTAGTGTACACACCTAAAGTTGTCTATACCAACAATGTCAAAATTTATGCTATTCAAAATTTTTTTTTTTTTAATATTAAGTATAGTGGAAGCAACATATATAGATTACATTTGATAGATATTCATAAGAAGATCAACTCCTAGACTACCCCTGTTACAAAATATCAACATTTTTTCCGTTGTTACATGAGATCAAAATGTAATTACAAAAGCCGTTTGTTACCATCAGTTACATCAGAGTATATTACCATCAGTTACATTAGTTGTATCATATACTATCTATACAATTATATTCCATTATCCTATACATATATCTACTAGAGATCACAAAAGAAAAGGATACAAAACATGCTTTTTGTCCTTCATTTGGATTTACACTGTCTTGTTACCAAATTTCATTGCTACCAGTGCCTCTACAACTACCAATTCTTTTACAAAGGCCTTCCTATCTACCCCCCCTTGTTCTGAGCCTTGTCTAATTTACTGACCTATCCCTATGCTAGGTCCCTCTGAAATTCTTGTAGATCTCTTAAGAAAACATCCACCTCGGGGTGTCCTTCAGGCCACGTATTTCCATACCTAGCCTCAAGAATACTAATTGTTATTTCTCTATTTTCTAGGAACTTCTAGATTTTGTCCTTCGAGAGTTCCACCGTGATATAAACTTGCATGGAAACATTATAAAACATGAGTCCTTTATAAGATTTAGTAAGCACCATCTTCCTTCCTTGAAACATGTCTTCATTCCTTTCTTTCCAGATGGCCCACAAAATGTCAGATGAAAGGAAAAGTCAAAATAAAGCAGTATTTTTCCCCATTTTTACATTGTGATTGAACAAGATATTTTTAGGAAGGGGTTGACTATTGTTTCCCTAGATATTTTGCTCATTACATAACAACTTCCTGATTTCTTTAGCAAAAATATAGTAAAATAAAATGTGGTTGATTTTCTCAGGTATTCTACATTAGCTACATATATTAATGTCATCCAATTTTCTCTTGAAGGAGAGTTTATGGATTATTAGAAGCCATCTGAAATAGGCTTTCTTTTCCTCTGCCTGTTTACACCAGTTATTCTGGAAAATCTTTTGCCAATGATTTTTGTTCAAATCAAGTTTCCAAGTTAGGTTCAAATGGTTTGTCAAATCAATTTTTTATGTTAACATGGAATACATTTCTTTAGCTTTAGTTTTCATTATATTATTTTCATTTTTCAATTGGAATTCTTTAAATTGAGAAATGTCATTTTTAGTTTCCACTAGGAATTTTATCTGATTACAGGCTTCCCTTAGGACCATGTAAGCCTTCCAATTGCTTTGAGGAATATTGAACTCAGAGTTCAAGTCAATCCAATCTTTCAATTTACCATCCTTCAGAATATCCTTGAAGCATTGAATTCCTTTATGGGCCCAACCTCTTGCTGAGCAACCTTGGATTAATGCAAGTTGTTTTCCTTTATGTTTTAAATTCCACCATATTGACCTATTGATCTAGATAATCTTGTTATCACTTTTGTGAAGTGGTAGTTTGTTAGGAACTTTTTTGTTATTTCCCAGGCTTTCCAAATGGTTCTAAAGAAATTGGACCCTGCAGGTGACATAGTCCATTCAGTGCTAAGAATATCACTAAGTGGAAGAGATTTCTATGTTTTTGCATGTTTGGGGACAACATTGAGGATATTTTGTCTTATTAACACCTTCCAAGGCTCCCCTCCTTCCAATGCTCCAATCACCCACTTCATAGCCAAGGAAATACCTTGCAATCTCAGGTCTTTTAGCCCTAGGCCTCCCTTAATTTTTTCAATAGTGCACCATTCCCATTTCACCGAGTGCCTTTTCCTCTTGCCTTTAGCATCCAACCACAAGAAGGCTCTTATCCCTTTCTGAATATCATTAATCTGGTATGAATTGAAAAACCAAATAGAGGCAAAGTATATGATGTATGATGAAAGAATATTTTGACATACCTGAACCCTACTAGCCAAGGATAGAAATTGCCTATTCCACTTAGCTATTTTATTTTCTATCTTGTCCCTTATCCAAAGCCACATCTCCTTTATATTGGGATCCATAGCAAAGGGGATACCCAAATATCTTACCAACTTCTGGGGTCCCCCCAACTGAAGTCCAAATTTATTAACCCAATCTGGAGGTTCATCTTTCCATCCTAGAAGGAAAGATTTTATAGGGGAAACTTTTTCCCCCGAGGCTAGACAGAAGATATCTAGTTTCCCCATTAGGTTTGCAATATTATCCTCCTCTAGGCTCATAAGAATTGAGGTGTCATTGAAAAATTGTAGATTTAGGAGCTCATTTTTATCTAGTAGGATGATTCCCTTTACCCTTGGAACTATTGAGCTTTCCCTTAAAACATAATGTAGTGCATTTGAAGCTATTACAAATAATGCTAGTGCAAGTGGGCATCCATGTCTTATGGATCTTTCAAGGGGGATTTCTTGGGTAAGAATCCCATTGACTTCTACCTGAGCAGTTGCATCATGAAAGAGGGTTTTGACCATATGAAAAAAGGGCCTAGAAAACCCAAAGGCCTTCAAGACCAAAAGTATAAAGTCCCACTCAATTCTATCATATGCCTTTACAAAATCAAGAAGAAGCATTGCAACTTCATGTTTTGTTTGCTTCGCCCATTTCATCACTTCTCAATTGGTGATAAGATTTTCCAATATGTATCTCCCCTTAATGAAGCTCGTCTGTGTAGAGTTTATGATAGAAGGAAGGATCAGAGCCACCCTATTCACAAGTATTTTGGCCAAGACCTTATGGGAAACATTGAGTAGGGTAATAGGTCTCTAGTTTTTAAATAAGGATTTATCCCCATCTTTTGGAATTAGTTTGATAATTCCCTTATTGATTTTCCTGCCAAGTGAGCCTCTTTTAATGGCTTCCTTGTATAAAAGAAATAGGTCTTCACACACCCAATCCACAAAGGTTTTGTAGAATTATGCAGGAAGGCCATTCGCACTTGGAGATTTGTCATCTTTGAGGGAGAGTATGGCTTTTCTGACTTCCTCTTGGGAGATCTCTTTCCCCAATTCCACTTTCATATCTTCATTGATCCTCTTTGGAACTTTATTTATGTACTCCCTGGCCTTAGAATTAGCCCAACTACCACCTTCAGAAGAGAAGAGGTTCTTGTAAAACTGAAAGAATTGCTCTCTTATCTCATCTTGATTTACTAGGGTGGTATCATTTACAGTAATCTAATCTATTTTTTCTCTAGCTTGATTCTCCTTAATATATTTAAAGAAGAATTTTGTTCCTTTATCTCCATTCTCTAGCCAGTTCATTTTATATCTTACTTTCAAACCTTGGATTTTGTTGTTTTGAAGCCTCCTCAAGTTGTTTTTAGCCATAACTAGCCTATTTGTAAGCCATTCATCAATGGGGTTTTCCTACACTTCAATTTCTGCTTGGAGGAGTTTATCTTGAAGGAGAGTCTCCCTCCTATTATCTTTGTATCTCTTCTTTCCAATTGTTTGGAACAAGATTTTCCATCCTTCTGTATTCAAATCCCATCTTTCAATGGGGGATAAGTTTCAATGCAACCACTTGTTGATTAGCCTATGGGATGTTATGGTATTTTTTGTAGTCTTGGTCCTTAAGGAGGTTGGTATTTAGGCAAAAGCTAATATTATTGTCAATAACTTTTGCTACACCTTCTTTGTAACAAAACTTGGCCCTTATTGGGTGATTATCAGATAAAGCGTATGGATTCACTTCAACCTTACAACCCTCTTTCACTGGGGTGGCCAAGAAGAAGGCCTTACTCATGTAGAATCTATCAAGCTTGCAATAGATTCTCCTACCCCCTTTTTGAGAATTACACCATGTAAACCAAATTATTTTGCAGTCTTTATTTTTCCCTTCAATGGGGTCTTCAATTTTCAATTTAGATTTCATTCTTAGCCAATAATATCTCTCATTTCCCTACCAATCCTTCCTTGATCCACCACACTTGTCTTCCTCTCTCTCAACAAAGTTAAAGTCCCCCCAATGATAGAGGGGATTTCTTGCAAGTTGTAAAGTTAGTTCCAAAGGATGATCCGATCCTTATAGTCATTAGGGGCATACACTAAAAAAATCCCAAAGAAACTTTCTTTCTTCTTAATAATCACCTAGAAAGTCTGGTTGCAAGGGGAGGTTCCATAGCTACCAAAAAACTAAGTCCAATTATTTGTCATTAGAATTATAGCTCCCCTTTTCCCTTGTCATGCTTGGTAACAAACTAGGTTGCTTCTTTCCAGATCACCCTCAAACTAGTTTCTGAGATGAAGCTAGTGGCTTTAACCTCTTGCAACATGACAAATTCATTTTCCTTCTTTTGTGATAGGAATCTTCTAGAAACATGTTTTCTATCTAGGGTTTCAAGATCCCTTACATTATAGGAGATGCAATTGACATCCATTATGTTTTTTCATTGGGTGGGGGCCCCTTATCACATTTGAAATTATCAAAGCATTTAGGGAGCCTATTCTCTATTTCCATTCTTTTAGCATTAGGAGGAAAGAAAACCCCACTGAGTTTCTTTCTTTTATCCTTTTGGAGCTGATTGGGGTCTTTATCCCGAGGGGGTTTAATATTATCCATCCTTTTCTTCTTTCTATACCTCTAATTATTTTTTATTATGACCTCCATGGGAGTCTCCTCCCCATCAGTGGTCTCCTTAGTAGAGAACAACCCTAGGTCATTTGCAGACAACATGCCTAACTGGGATACAAATCCATCTGAACTTACCACTCTACCAAAGGTTTTAGAAGGATTCATTTCCAAATTATTGACCAATATTTCATCCACTTTTTCATTACCATTCATAGAAGACACATTGTTGAGGGAAATAGGTGGTTCCAATCCACCCTCCAAACCATCAGAATGTAGGAATTCGAGATCTACTCAATTCCATCAATTTGTACTCCCTCCAGATCCACTTCAAAATGTTGTCCAAATCCACTTCAAAATGTTGAGTACAAATCTCTTTCTCCAAAGAATCAACTTCAGTTCCAGTAGCATGTATTGGGTCCTCCCCTCTTGTTTCCAAGGGGCAATCATCATTTTTATATTCCACTGTATTATCTTCCTTAAAATATTTAGAGTTAAAGGAGTATTTTTTTTTTCCAGATCCAATTGTTATGCATTTAATTTGACATTATTTACTAGTTCATTTGAACTCATTTGTCGGGCAGGTTCAAAGTCCTCCCTTTCTTTCAGAATTTTCTCTATCTCTAAGTTCCCATTCACCATACTATTATCAATTTCTTGGATTAAAGATTTTAGGCTATCCTCCACCTGAAAGTCATCTTTGTTAGTTTTGATTGCTTCCACATTCACCTGTTGAGGTGAACAGTTTTTTATCTTATTATTATTTTTAGGGTTTGGGGGGGAGTATCTCTTATCTATTCCTCTAGAGTAGGACTACATTCCACAGCTCTCTCCATGTTATTTTCAGTTCCTTCTACCCACCTATCCATTGTCAAGGGCTGCATTTTATTTCTACTATTTTCGCCAAAGGAAAAATTATTGTTAGGTTTATTCCTTATTAATGGGAAATTTCTTCTGATGTGGCCTTCTTGTCTACATAAATAAAAGGTATTAATCCCACCCAAAGTTTCCAATTCACAACTTAGTACACTACCAATTTTCAGTTTTATTTCCAAAATCTTTGGAAGATCCACCCCTGGAGATAGGGATACCAAGGACCGTGCATTAGAATACGAGAGAGGGGCTTTGGTATCATCTATTTTCAACACATTTCCATATGGTTCCAAGAGAAGGAGAGTAGATTTCCAGAGATAGGGAGGAACATGTTTAATAATTAGTCATCTAGGGCTGGAGAGTTCCAATAATCCCTCTTCTAGTGCCTCAGGAAGCCATGCCAGAGCACGAAAGATTACTTTCCCAACATTCCAAAACTATTTTTTGTTATCTCCTCCTATGATTTATGGTTGTTAAATAAAATTACATACAATCCCTTTTGCATCATACAACAGTAGTAAAATTGAAACCCTAATTATTTTCCCAAATATTATGGAATTATTCCTCAATATATTTCCTTTCCAGAACCCTATTGGTATCAACGACAACAAAAAATATAGCAGTTTTCAAAATTCTACCATCTTCTTCAACAATTGCTTCATCTAGGATTTAATTAGGAATCAACACAAATTTGAAAGGAGAAAATGGGAGGTGCTTACCTTATTCCTCCCCTCCATCTTCCTAAAATTCATTGACTCCCTCAAGCAAAAATTTGGCACCCTATGGAAGCCGACACTATTCTCTTGCAATGATGTCTTTGAAAGATTTGGGAGGCACATTATTTTGTTTTTCTTTGGAAGTCTCATTAATAGAACCATCTGGGGGATCAGTATCCCCACCCATCATTCTAAATTAACTCTGAGAGGAAACACATGCAGGATCCCATAGGTAGGTCGACTAGAGGGATGCCCTTGTCACACTCACGACAAGCAGAGTAAATTAGAATACCACCAAGCACAAAATGAGAACACCGCACACTGGAAGGAATGATGATCGAATGTAAAGGAGAGTCGATCCTCCTCCATAGCCAACTAACGAAACCCTACCACCAGTCCCCTCACACGCGCACCAGTCTTTTTTGCAGATCCCTTGTTTTATATCGAAGAATTAATTAAAGAAACCATTTATTTAATTGATTTATCTATTGTCTTATCATTCAAATTTAATTAAAAATGTATATTTATTTAATTAAATTAAACCTTGTATTCATATTCCACAAGAATTAAATAAATGTAAATGATTTATTTCATTCCTCTTTTCCACCTCAAATCCCATTAATTAGTTAAATAAAATTAATTAACTAATTAACCCTTGCACATGCCTAAATATGATTAACTTAATTAATCACCCCTAATCATAATTATCCTAAGAAGATACAATAAAATCTTAGCCATTCATTTGGTGAAGATAATCCTCACCTCCATCTAGCCCATGCCACTCTCACACACATGTGAGAAGTCATATGTCTCCATCTCCATTCCCCATGTGATCTCTTGCACATGTGAGGAAGAAAATGTCAAATTTCCTCTTGTGTGAGAGGACACTTATCTAAAATTATCTTCCCAAAGTGTCCTCACAGATGTGTGAATTGACACTTTTCCTTGATCCCTCTTCTCCATACATCCTCTCACACATGTGTGTGAGGACTCATCCTCCGCCATTAGATATGGTCAAAAAAATCCTAGCCCTCAATCCTTCTTCAATCCTCCTCTCTCAAGTGTATCAATATAATAATGATACTTGGCAATCCCTCATCAATCTTAAACTCTCATGAATCCTCCACAATTTATCTTCAAATAGAATATCAACCATTCATTCTCCATCCTCAACATCTATAAATTCAATCTTTTCCAAGATAAAATAATAAAACTCTTCATTGCAAAGTTATGTTGTAGGTTTGAGAAGTATCCACATTCCACCATCAACACAAAGAGCGCATCAATAGGATTCTTGGAAGCCATTGAATCATTCTCAATATTATTACATGCACATTCATCCACTTCTTTCTCATATAGAGGCATGATGGATAAAACTGTATAAACTTATTTAATTAAATTTGTGTCTTTTTTAACCCTTATTTTTTATTGATATATATTTTGGCATGCTTGGTGGCACCTTTCACTCAAAGATCTAATAAATTTTAGTTTTTTATGAATTTTTACATTGTAAGCTAATATTTGATTCCTTTAACTTATCTTTTATTACCTTACATTCATAAAAATTAATCTATGCTTCTTTTGAGTCACATATATGACTCCTAGCTTACCTTTACTTCTTTTTAGTCGTCTTTGTTCATAGAAAATCCCCTCTACTTCTCCTAATTTTCCTCTATGAATTTTTTCTCTTATAATTATCTTAATTAGCCTCTATGACTCATATCCCACCTTTTTGAATCATGGTTCAACTGTATGATTCTTATCTCACCCTTGTTTATATAAAGTTACCTTTGCTAACAAAGTGCCACCCTACACTAAAATAGTGCCTCTATTTTAAATTGGCTCCTCTATTATAAAAAAGAACCAATATAACAAGTGTCTATTCATCCCAAAGTGACTCATATGTCACAAAAACTTTCCTATACTTGCTAACATGGAACCTATATCTCAAAATGCTACATATGTAATTTAGAGAACAATTTTGGAGGTAAACATGTCAAGCTAAAAGATAATATTATGTAATAATTTATTTATAGGTTATAATGTCTTCCTAACCTTATTTTTTATCCCTAAATATTTTTTTTATAGATAAAAAATGGAAATTTACTTTCCTAAGAAACTACTAACACCTTTTTTATAGGTTTATTTGTCTAAGATTTATCATTTTGACTAGCTTTAGCTGCACATCTATTTTCTAAGGTTAATAAATAATTTATTGATGTTTATTTGAGTATTGTGATGTGTATCCTCTCCTCTTACACTATAAATAAACCTTGAGGATTAAAATATCATCTTAGTTGATGAGTCCTAGAATTGTCATCTTTTTCTTGTTTAAAGTTTCATACTTCTCATGATATTTTTGATGGTTTCAGAGATTGTAGATGAGGAGATTCACTACTCTTGAGTCTCTAGGATCGAGAAGAGTCTACAAGGAGTGAATTATCCTCAAATACCTTAAGGAAACAAGATCAAGTAACCAAGATAGGTAAAAGGGAGTTTTATGATATGTTTTATGACTATTTATGGAAAAAGAACTTCAGAAGCCCAATAAGTAGGCCTGAGAGGTCTCGGGGATAAACATATTAGCTTTCGGCTAGATGATATTGGTTCAGGAAAAAGATGATAGTGTGACACATTGGCTTCTCAACAAAGTGTTGGCATCTTGTACTGTCCAAAAATAGAGTCAGACACCAAAAACTTGCAGGGCCTACTATCAACTCAAAAATTGAAGTTTGAGAGTTTTGACTAAAGTAAATAGAATGTTGAAAATAAGGAAAAGCACAAGAAGTAGAATACTAAATGAACAAGTAATTACACTATTGAACAAAATGACAAGTGGTGAAGGGAAAGAACAAAATCATGGGTGGTCCATCTATGAAGCCTCCCACAAAGCTCCACACAAACAACTGGCACACATGGAAACAATGAAAAGTGTTGGGGTTGTTTCAGGGATCGCCTTAGTCAAACCCCTATTTTAGTGTTTCCACCTCCATGGATAGCGAAAGAGACAAAAATATGGAGAAATAGACAATAACTAGTATGGAATGACAAGATAAAGAAAGAGAACATGCAAGATATCAATATGCTACTTAATAAGAAAAATAATGTAATGAAAGTAAAGTTTTACCCTCCCTCCAACAAGCTTGAGAAGTTGAGAGGAAGTGCAAATGCTTCGAGGCAACTTGAGACAAGGACGTAGAGCCATGATCATGTAAGAAGCTTTATGTAGAAGAGATTGAATGCAAGAGTAAAAGGTGTAGAATGAGAGATTGAGAGAATGTGAGATAAAATATGTGAATGATTGAATAAGAGGGAAGAATATGAGTTTAAATGAAGAATTGCATTCAAGAGGGTCATTTTTGGGCATGCGTCCGATTGCAGAGGTATTACACATCAGGATAGGTGGAAGTGTAATGTCCCAATGGCCACAAGATCAAGAATCTTGTCAAGAAATTTGCACGATGTGAAAATGTTTACATGACGCGAAAGTGACGCCGATAAAAATTCCCTCAACGAATGACAACAATCAGGTCAAGGACAAAAATGAAGGCTAGAAAGAGGGGGATTAGCATTACCATTTTATTAAGCTAAACCAAGGAACCTTATGTAATGTAAAATTACATTGGGTTGCAATTTTATGAAATTACATTTTTCCCCCACTTTAGCGAGCATATGTATTTGAACATGTGCGAGCTAAAGTAGAAAGAGGTTGAAGAGAATATACCCAAGACAAAGAGGATGAAGGTCTTCAATCCAATATATGTAATGTAGAGAAGATAAGACAAGATGCGAAGAGCACACAAATCTTGGATCCTACAAAGCTGACTATAATATCACCACAAACATGTTAGTTTCAAAAAAACATGTTAAGAAAAAAAGTGAAAAATAGACATGATATGACATGACATAATTTGATAAGATAAAATATAGTGTTGAGACCATATGACAAGAAGATAGGCATGTGGTTGTTTCAAGCTACATTGCAAGATAGTCACATAAAAGATAATACAAGTCTATTCAGGTTGCCCCCAAGCTAGACAACGAGACATAAGACATCAAGACATTTTAAAATATTTTTGAAACTTTTTTGAAAATTATGCATATATGATAGGCCCCCCTTAGAATGATATATTCTATGCAAAGGAGCACATGTCATTCTAAGGAGAAAATAAAAACAAGAGATGTTGTGGCATGAAATACATACTAAGATGTATTCATGGAATGTTTTCACACGAGGTACAACACATAGAATCCACAACATCATGGAGAGAAAAATAAAAGATGAAGAAATTAAGAGCATAGGTGGATTTGATTATTCAAGGTCAAAACTGCTCATAGATATAAATAGATAAATATAATATAATATGTATGAACTGTCATCACCCCCCAAATAGATCAAAATGGAAAGAAGAGCACATGAAGATAAAATTAAAAATCGGACCAACATGGAAAAGGCCTAAATGATCCAACACTTTGCATCGTTCTGATGTGGAAAGGAAAGTTTTACAACATATAGAAGAATGATGATACAAATAGATGAAGTGTATAACATATTTTCTCTCCTGTATGGAAGCACCTATAAGGGTAGCAAGGGTCCTCTAGGTGAGATCAAAAACATGAATAGAAAAGCATGGGGGAACACAAATAAACATACAATGTTAATCTAAAGATGAAGAAGAAGGTGCCACTCTAGTCTGATACCTCCAACAAGTCATCTTGCTCCCAGAATAGATCATCATAAGGGGATGGAAGATGAGCCTGTAGGGAGGAATAGATAGATCAGTACCAACCAAGTCACCTATGGAAAGAGCCAAGGAGGAAGCACCCTTGAGGTATTCCTTTTCGAGATCATGTGAGACTAGAGTCATCAATCTAGCAAAGATTGATGAAAGAGTCTGGATGTCCTCCAACAAATTGAACATGAAATTTTTAGGAGTGACATGTTGCAATTGGATGAGAGGAGTACATTAAACTTGAGAGTCATTGTCATCCTAGGGAAGAGGGACAATGACAAACTTTGAGAAGGGAAATATTGTCTTTTTCATGAGGATAACACAAGCCAAGGTGGAACAAGAATCAAAAGATGAAGAAGACATTTTCTAACCATCACTCGAAGTGAGGTCACTTTTTGACTTATGCTTTAGTAGAGGATGGGGAATCCTCATAGCTAAAGTGGAAGAGGGAGAAGGAGACAAAGCCATGGAGGACACCACTTTTGTAAAGGGCATGTCAACGAGTTGTGAAAAAGGAAGAAGATTAAGAAGAGAGGTGATAATAGGTAGCTCCATAGAGGGGGGGATGAATACTTGTACACTTATACCCTTTTGAGGTGAGGTGATGGGGGTCAAAGCAGAAAAAGAGGTAGAGACAAGAGCAACAAAAACAAAAGGATCCTCTTCGATCTTCTGTGAGGCAGCATGCTCCTTAGCCAAGGCTTTATCACTAAGGAGCATCCAAAAAATTCCATCACTAAGTGTGTGCATCACATAACTTAGACAAAACTAATTGAAACTATATATTTTTCTTTAAATATGTAAATAATGAATTGTAAAATAATCTTATATAAAAATATTCAAATTTTGATAAGTTGGTCAAAAGTTATAAAAAAATCAATACTTATGTATTGGAGAAATATTAAGACACTCTTCAAGGAAAATAAAAATAAATAACTTAACTTATTTAGAATATTAAAAAACATGTATGATTAGAAAGGTAAGAAGCATGCCTTTGTTTTTGTTGTGGTTTCATAAAAAATATTACAAAAATGTAAAACTTGATAAGGTTGAAGATTGGATTCAAGTGGTTTTATGCTAAAAACATGAATTTAGGAGTCAAAATATTTCCAACACTTAAACTTGTCAATTCAAGCCTAAATGAGGAGGATCATAAAATAATTGAATTCAAAATTAAATAATATAAAAAATACTTATCATTTGAAAATACATTTGAATAGTTTTTACTTGAGGATAACTATATCTAAAAAGTGTTTAGGATGAAGTTCATAGTTTCAACAACCAATTTTTCTTATATTTGTTTGAGTAGGTGAACTTGTGTTATTTTTATTAAATTTTTTTTACAGTTTTAAGGCTTCAACTTTGACTTTATTTTTGTTGTCGGAGTCTACTAGAGAATGCTCATAATACATTGTTATTAGGATTATCAACTCTTTCACATCACTTGTGTAGACACTTAAAATTGTCTTGAATGATATTACACACTTGAATCCGACTACTAACATTGTTTCATCCTAAAATTCATCTTCTTTTCACCTATTTAATTAAATAAGCCTAGTTATTTAATTAAATGCATCATTTTCATCTATTAATCTAATTAATGTTATTAGATTAATTCCCCCTTTTCACACTAACATTTCATCTCTAAGTTTAATTGAATAATGCAAATTATTTAAATTAAACCCCTCTTATCTCCTCTCATTTAATTGAATAATCTAAATCATTTAATTAAATGCCATTTGCATCCCCTTTTCATTAAATAAATAAATTATTTAATGAGCATCCTAATTTCCCTTCAACTTGCATAATTAAAACTTTATTTTAATTAACTAATTACTAATTTTCCCTCATCCATCCACTTGCATGGGAATATTCTCTTGGAATATTCTTTCCTGACAAACTCTCTAACAAACTTTCTAACAACTTTGAAAGTGTGTTTGTTTGAATCATTGTAAGCCAGTGATTGATTCTTTGATCCATGTGATCTTGCATTCTCATCCATTGATGATAATCCTTGGTCCTTGCCTTCACCTCACTTTCATCTTGACCATTGATTGATCAATTTGATATTATTCCTTGATTCACCATTTCTCTTATAAATGCCTCACATTTTGGAGACAAATGGATCCACTTCCATAAAATCAAAATTATTCTACCCATTTGAATAATATCTTTATTCATCTTTGCATCCATTACTATCTTTTTCATCCACCCTTAGCATAGTTTCATCCATTTTAGCTTAAGCTTTCATCAATGGAGTTTGATTAGATGCTCATTTTATCCAAGGGATTGGGGAAGGGTTGTCATTCCATATCAATATGACACTAAGCCCCCAATGGGATGAGGTTTGGAGTTTTAGATTAGGTTTATTTTATGCTTTCATGGTTTATTTCATGCTTAGTTCAATGGTTACTTGTTTTGAAGCTTTCAAACATGTCATTGGGATTGTAGCTTAGTTGGTTAAATATAGCTTAAATTCATAAGGATCTAGTGTATTTAGCTATTACTATGATTACAATCACATTTTGGCGCTAGAAGGAGGGCTTTACTAATTTTATTTGATGAATTTATCTTAAGTTTCTATGAGTTGCAAGTTCTAGAGAAATAGCGACACATTTGATGGCTACAATGATGCTATAGAGATGTGTCATAATATAGTGATACATTTAATCTATAGCGATACCTATTAAATATAGTGATGCTAATATGTTTTTGAATGATATTGTGATTTTGAATATGGCGACGCAAACCATATAGTGACCCTATTTATGTCACTATTTTTGTGCAAAGTGACACTATCACATTTTCACCAGAGCAGCACACTTGAATTTCAACGACACATTTGATGTCTACAGTGATGCTATTGTAGAACAACGACACTTTTTACTTGTAAAACAGATAGTCAACTTTTCATGTGTGTTTTAAATTTTCAATTTCACATACTCTCTATTTTTTTACTGACATTTGGTTTTGTTTTTGTGAGGCTAACTGATTTTGCAGATTTGGAAAAACTTGAAGTGAAGGAGCATACTATCGTTTGACCATACATTGTAAAACTGTTTTTACACTTATGGGACAATTATAATCCATTATATGCTGCTTTGTTTTATTTTTTAGGACCACTAAGTTTCCATTGGGCTTAAATTTCATAAATGCCTTATCTTTTTTCAAATTTGGTTAAAATTAAACCCATACAACCTCATTTTGCTATAGTGGTTAAAATTGAACAAAAACAAACACTTCCATTGGTGCTTAAAATGAAGTAATTTTGCAATATGGGTTAAAATGAATGAGTGTTTGATATTCTTTCTTTGCTTGTGTATACTTGTAGTGTGTATCCACTCCCCTTGTGCTTTGTGCAATCTTGGGTGAAGAGAAACACTCAAGTGTACTTTTCTTTTTTTGAGTCACCCTAAGAACTTGCTACGTATCCTCTCCCCTTGCACTTCGTGTGATATTGGGTGAAGAGAAATAACATTTTTCTTATTATGATAGAACCTACTAATGAGATGCATCCTGCAATGAAGAAATTATCTAAGTGATTCTCTATCAAAGCACGTTTATCGATGTGTTATATAAAGGTTGTGAACTTGAAAAATAGTAGCCTCAATCTACAACATTAACGTACTTCACCTAATCCAACTACAAACATATGGGCTAGAAGGGAACAATTTAATGCCTTAAGTGGCTTATATATGGTAATATATCTCAGTGTTCTTGGTTTGTTGTCATTAAAAACCTTTGTGTAGTAGCCAACCTTGTCTTTCTAAAATTTTCTTTAAAGTGGTGCATTGGAATTTACTTCCAAGAAGTTACTTACCAAGCCCAATTTATGGTTTAGGCATAAAAGCTTAAAGAGAATGGAATATTTTTCTTTTTTTCCCTCCATAAGTTACATGTTCATCCCTTCAGGGCATGAGGTAAGCCTACTAAGAATAGCATACCCACTTGAGCTAGGATTGTTATTGCTTGTTGAGTCAATTTGACACTTTGCTTGATTTCAAAACAACTTAAACAAACATCAACATGTTCATCAAATTTTAAACCCTTTGGATTAAGTGTGAATACCTTTGAAAAGTCTTATATTGCTGCTTGTCCCTAAGGATTTTATCTTTAGATTCTTCTAAAAATTTAGACTTATATCTTAATTCACACTTTCAAAATTCAAAATAGGGAACTATGGCCTTAGCTTCCTGAGTTTCACATATTGGACTTTGTGGAATGAAGGTTGCTAAGTCATAGAAATTTTATTTTAAAATTAATTAAGAATTTCTTGATGTAGTAATGAAGCAATCTAACTAAATCAAAGATTAAAACCAAAATGAACACACCACATATTGGGCTTATTCTTGAAACACATTAACCCCCAAGCAACAAAGTGAAACAAGGAAAGTATTGATAAACATTGAGTCCAAGTTCTATTATCAAAACATTGAGTTCTTAAGGTTTACCACTTTAGAGGTAAAGCATGTTTCTCACATTCTTAGTCTTGTAAAACAAAGGTCCCTTTTAGGTTAACACATTTTGGGTGAAACATCTCATCCATCTTCACACATTTCACATTCTACTTAACCAACAACTTTATAAAATTTTGGACACATCAAACATTCTAGACTTAGGAAATTATCAAACCAATCCCCTAACTTAGCTATTTTATGTGGGAAATGAATCCTTTTCCATACACTTAGTTGAGTTAGTCATCACACTTTTGAAATAGTATATCTTAAAGGTCACAAGTCTACCTTAAGATTTACAAGTTCATTAGCACCTTTTATCCAAGACATCAAAAAATCAAACCTTTAATTCAAAAGTGTTTTCCAAAAGTTTAGAAAGTGCATCCCCCATATAGTTCACCCTTTTTCATCATCCACTCACATCATTGGTCCAAAAAAACTTAGAGAGTCCCTTTTATCTAAATTTGATTCAACTAGAGAGTTTCAAAACTATAGATCTCAACACACCTCTCCCATAGTTGACCCACAATTTATTGTTACTTCAAGATCACAACAAAGGGAAACATGGAGCAAACCAAAAACACATCTACCACAAGTGATGATATCCCACAAGAATTTGATCCTAGGAGGCATTCTACCCCCTCACAACAACCACGAAATCCATTAGAAAAAGGGAATGACGTAAAAGATGTCACAAACAACCCCTATGACCTCATTGAGGAAGAAATCCTTGAATATCAACAAGATCCTAAGGAAAACCACATTGTTAACACTTTAATGAAAAATAACCGCACCCAATACATGCTAGCTTTAGCAAAAGAAGGGGCTAAACTCCCTTCAACATTTGACTTTGACACAATCAGGGAAAAAACCTTAGAGAATGTGGATTCAATTCCACCAACTTTCATCACACAACCCTTATCACAAGGATTGAATCAATCCATAAATCAACCTACTCCATCCCTTATGCCAAGTAAAACATCAATTCCTAGTCTTGCAACTAGGATTACCACAAACCTTGGTCTCACACCTAATGTAGAAGGAAACACACTTTTGGGTACTCAAAACACTAACCTTCCCCAAAACACAAATTGGACACCAATATTTGGTGCTCCATCCCATTCTTCCACCACCATTCCTCAACACCCTCTACATCCATACATACCCTTCACATTCCATGACACAATGATGTCATCGACATTTCAAGTGTAAACATCTTCTTCCATCCCCACCACAAGTACCCAAAGTGTGCCCAACATTATATAAAGTAATGTGAACCAAGTACCTCAAGAAGAACAACAAGGGAAAGTTAATACCCTTACACAAAGTCAACCCTTAACACAACAAGGAACATCTTCATCCAAACACCCAATTGTCCCATCAAACCCATTGGTTCCACAAAACACATCAACCCCATCTATCATGAATCCAAATCAAACCAACACATTGATCACAAATCCCATCAAGCAAGGTAATATATTGGCCCCCAATCAAACACAAAAAGGGAACCCTTAACACATCAGTCAAGGGAGCCCTTCTAATCAATTAATTCAAGGTCAAAATGTGTTGGTATGTGGCAACTGATCATGAAAATACTATACACTTTTTACATATCCTCAATAGTGGGGGCAACAGCCCCCAATTTTTTTCCCCCCTTTTTTTGTCGACAAATGAAAAATGACTTTGTAAAACCCTAATTCTAGAAGCTTTCAAAAATCTTGTTATAAGCAGTTGGGATGTAAGTTGCGATATGACATTCGCAAGATTGTAATATGTTTTACACTTGATAATAAAATCATTGGATGGTTGAGTTTCTATGGATGTAACCCATATTGGGTGAACCACATTAAAATTTTGTGTTGATCTCTTTTGTGTTATTCTTCATTGTTATTTCTAGGTTATTTAATCTGCATATAATTGTAAATGTTTATTGCTCCAATTTTCTTGAACTCTAACAATGTGCCCTATTTATTTAGGTTGATTGACAGGAAATCTCTAGATTTGAGTGGGAGTAATGGAAGAAGGACAATTCAAGGTTGAAAAGTTCAATGACCAAAATTATCAATTATGGAAGATGTAAATCAAAAATTATTTGTATCAAAAGGATCTATGGCGACCATTACAAGGAAAAGAAAATAAAGATGCTACGATGTCCAATGAAGAATGGGAGATTCTAGATAGAAAGGCATTGGGAACCAGTCAGCTGTGACTGGCACCAGCTATGGTGTTCAATATAACAAAATTAGAGATAAAAGATTATTTGATGGAAGCTTTGGCTAAATTGCATGAAAAACCCTCAACCTCAAATAAGGTATTTCTCATGAAGTGTTTGTTCAATATGAAAATGATTGAAGTTGGATCTGTGATAGATCATTTAAATTATTTTAATACAATTACCAGTCAGTTAAATTCTATGAAAGTGAATTTTGATGAAGAGGTGATGGCTCTCTTGATTTTATGTTCTTTTCTAGAAAGCTAGAATAGCTTGGTAATAGTTGTTAGTAACTTTGTCTCTGGTTCAAATACATTAAAATTTGATGATGTTGTTGGTGTTATCCTTAGTGAGGAAATGTGATAGAAATGCACAGGTGAGAGTTCAACATTGGGTAATGATTTGACTATGGAGAACAAGGGAAGAAAAAAGGAGAGAGGAAAAATCCCTACAAATCGTGGGAAGTCACAAGGGAAGTAAAAGAAAGACAAATCTAAATCCAAAGGAAGAATGGATTGTTGGCACTGTGGAAAGCTATGACACTTGAAGAAGGAATGTTGGTCTTGAAAAGGAAAGCAAGGAGATGGACAACATGATGTCAGTAAGGAAGCTAATGTTGCAAGTTATAAATTGCATGATACTTTAATTCTATGTTTAGATAATTTTAATGATTCCTGGGCAATAGATTCAGGGGCTTCATTTCACGCCACACCCCATAGGAAATATTTTTGTAGATTATGTTCAAGGTGATTTTGGACACGTATATTTGGGTGATGATGTACCTTGTCAAATTGTTGGAAAATAAAAGATAAAAATCAAGTTACAAAATGGAAATGAATGGTTGCTACAGGAGGTAAGACATGTTCCAAATTTGAGAAGGAATTTAATTTCTGCAGGACAACTGGGTAGTGAAGGCTGCATAGTTACCTTTTCAAACAAAGTCTAGAAGGTCACTAAAGGTGTATTAGTAGTAGTTAAAGGTGAAAAGGTAGGCACATTGTATTTGTGTACTAGTAATAATTATTCTACCTCAACTACTATAGAAACAATTGCTATTGAGACAATTATAGTGCTTGCTACAAGGATAGAAATAGAATTGTGGCACCATAGACTTGGGCACCTGAGTGAGAAAGGGATGAAAATACTTCACTCCAAAAAATTTCTACCAGGTCTAAAGTAGATTGACTTGGAGTTCTATAAAAATTGTGTTTATCTAAAACAAAAAAGAGTTTGATTTCTCAAAGTTGGGAAAGAGAAGAAGAGTGAGAAATTAGAGCTTGTACATTCAGATGTATGGGGACCATCTTAGGTATCTTCTCTTGGTGGCTCTTTCTATTATGTTACTTTTATTAATGATGCAACTAGGAAAACATGGGTGTATTTCCTAAAACAAAAATCAAAATTGTTTGAAACTTTTAAAAAATGGAAAGATTTGGTCGAGAATGAGGGGAAAAAAGTTGAAGTGTCTCAGATCTGATAATGGAGGTGAGTATTGCAGTGGAGAATTTGAAAATTATTGTTCATACAATGGAATCTGTAGGTATAAAACGATTCTTGGAACCCCACAAGAAAATGGTGTGTCTAAGAGGATGAATAAGACCATTATGGAGTGTTCAAGGAGCATGAGATTGCATGTTGGACTACCTTACACTTTTGGGCAGATGTTGTACATACTACTATAAATATTTAATAAACAAGGGACCTTCAAATACTTTGGATGGTGGCATTCCAATGGAGGCATGGATGGGTAAAAAGGTAAACTACTCATTTTTGAAAGCCTTTGGTTGTGAATCTTTTGTCCATGTTGATATAGAAAATAGAACCAAGCTTGAGGCTATCTAAAAAATGTACCTTCATTGGATATGGAGTAGATGAATTTAATTATCGATTATGGGATTATGAAAATCATAAGATCATTAGGAGCAAAGATGTTATATTCAATGAGAAGGTCATATATAAGGATTAGTTGTAGGAAAATAATCATGAACATGCCAAAAATGAAATTGTGGTGCTGGATGAGATTCTAGAAAATAAAATGCTAGTGGTACCTAATGCTTATCAACAAAAAGTTATCCCATAGACTCCTGAAAGTGTTAGATGTTCTACAAGGATAATTAGACCTCTAGAAAGATTTTTTCCATCATTATATTCTATATTATTAACTAATTTTGGTGAACCCGAAGGTTATGAAGAAGCAATGAAGGTAGATACCAAAAAGAAATGGGAGCTAGGCATGAAAGAGGAAATGGATTCCATGTTGTAGAATTAGACTTGGGACTTAGTCCAATTTCCTGCAGGTAAAAGAGCATTGCCAAATAAATGGTTTTACAGGCTGAAGGAAGAAGATGGAGGCAAGAAAAGATATAAGGCTAGAATTGTGGTAAAAGGTTTTGCATAGAAAAAAGGTATAGATTTTGATGAAATATTTTCTCCAGTTGTAAAGATGACTTCTATTAGAACTATTTTAAGTCTTGTGGATGTGGAAGAATTGCATTTTGAATAGCTAGATGTGAAAAAAAAAATTCTCCATGGGGATTTGGAAGAGGAAATATGCATGCAACAACCATAGGGATATAAGGTCAAGGGTAGGGAGGAATTTGTGTGCAAGATAAAGAAGAGTTTGTATGGCTTGAAGCAAGAACCTTAGCAATGGTATTTGAAATTTGATAGTTTTATGGCTAAACAAGGTTACAAAAGATGTCATTCTGATTATTGCATTTATTTTAAGAAATTAGGTAATGGTAGCTATATTATAATGTTGCTTTATTTTGATGACATGCTTGTTACCAAGTCTAACATGCAACATATTAATGAAATTAAGTAGAAATTAGCAAATTCATTTGCTATGAAGGATTTGGGTGTAGAAAAATAAATCCTTGGTATGAGGATCACATGGATAGGACAAATAGAAAATTATTTTTGTCTCAAAGTGAGTAGGTAGAGAAGGTGTTGAAAAGGTTTAACATGCAAAATGAAAAAGTAGTTAGTACACTTTTGCCTAGTCATTCTAAGTTGACTAAGGAGATGTGTCCAAAGACACAAGAGGAGGAAAACAAAATTTCTAAGATACCATATGCATTAACAGTTGGTAGCTTGGTGTATACAATGGTATGCACAAGGCCAGATTTTACACATGTAGTGGGAGTTGTGAGAAGGTATATGAGCAATCCAGGAATGGAACATTGGAATGTGGTAAAATGGATTCTCCGATATTTAAGAGGTACTACTTCAAAGAAACTATGTTTTGGAGGAACAAATTCTACTCTAAAAGGATATGTTGACTCTAATCTGGTGGGTGATATTGATAGTAGGAGGAGTGCTACAGGGTGTGCTTTTACTATAGGAGGTCTGCATTCAGTTGGATTTCAAGGCTGCAAAAGGTTGTTGAGCTTTCAACCATTGAAGTTGAGTATGTTGCTACTATGGAAGCTAGCAAACATTTTCTGGAGGAATTGGGACAATGACAAGAAGATAGCCCTTTGTACACTGATAGATAGAGTTCCATTCATCTTGCTAAGAATCCAGCTCTGCATTCAAAAACTAAGCACATACAGCTCAAATACCACTTCATCCAGTCAGTTTTGGAGGATAGACAATTGAAGTTGGAGAAAATTCACACAAGTGAGAATCCTACAGATATTTTCACAAAGAAAGTTACATAGGATAAAATTATTTCCTCATCAGTTTTTGTTGGCCTTCACAATTGCTAATGGTGGACATAAGAAACTAGCT
Organism: Sequoia sempervirens; assembly: GCA_007258455.2. NCBI lineage: Eukaryota > Viridiplantae > Streptophyta > Pinopsida > Cupressales > Cupressaceae > Sequoia > Sequoia sempervirens. Next base: position 5,089 of record VDFB02347744.1, on the reverse strand, counting down.
AGACTTGTAATCTAGTGGGAGTTGCAAGTGCAGTGGTGTTGTTCAGGATCAGTCTCCAAGTGGGAGATTATTTGGTGTGGATCTTGATTAGTCTCCAAGTGGGAGATACTCGGAGATTTTTGGTATGTAGCAACTAATCATGCAAAAAAAAATCCCCCTTTTTTCATCAATAAATGAAAAATGACTTTGTAAAACCCTAACTCTAGAAGCTTCCAAAAAGCTTGTTGTAAGCGACTGGGATGTAAGTTGTGGTATAGCATTTGTGAGATTGTAATCTATTTTACAATAGATAATAAAATCATTGGATGGTTGAGTTTCTGTCAATGTAGCCCATATTGGGTGAACCACGTTAAAATTATGTGTTGATCTCTTTTGTGTTATTCTTCATTTTTATTTCTAGGATATTTAATTTGCATATAATTGTTAATGTTTATTGCTCCAATTTTCCTAAACCCTAACAAAATGATCCATTAATATCACAACACCAAATGGCACCATCATCTTTCCCATTGGTCCCCCAAGCCATACAAAATCAAATGGGGCCCCAAACTTACATTCTTCCATCCCAATCCAAATTTTTACAAGGAATGGTAGCAAAAAATAACCCCCACCCACTCACCACACAAAAACCATCTCAAATAAACCCACAAACCACTCATACCATGATCACTCAAAATCTATCTCATGTGTCCCAACATCAAAACACTTCCTCATTGCAAGTACAACAAGCTCTTGCTCTAGCTTTCCAACAAGCACAACAAGCATATCAACAGGCATTGCAATAGCAACAAGCTCAAGCTCAATCCCTACAAGCACAACAAGCTCAAGTTCAAGCTTTGCAACAGCAAAAAATCTTATCAATAAGCATTGCAATAGCACCAAGCCCAAGTGCAAGCCTTGCAATAGTAGCAAGCTCAAAAACAAGCCTTGATTGTGCAACAACAACAACAAGCCCAACAAAAATCCTTGATCACACAACAACAACAACAAAAAGCCCAACAACAAGTGTTTCTAGCACAATAATATGCCCAACAACAAGAAGTGCTTACACAACATCAGGGTTTGTATTATAATCCCCAAGAAAACATCATGAATCAAACTGCACAAGGAGCATATACACCTCTCCCACTATCACCACTACACACAATATCAAACTCCACTCTACACACCATATCAAAATCCCACTTACAACTCATCCACCATCCCATAGTATGCCACATATGCTCCCCCACCAAACCCTCAAAATGATTTGGCATCACAAATTAAGGCACTCACACAATAGATCCAAGAAATTCAAATGGGGAATACAAAGAAACACATATGCAACAAAACTTGTGTCCATACCCTTTTGATAGGAACATTGTAATGGTACCTTTCCCACCTAGATTTGACGTCCCAAAATTTGATAAATATAAAGGATGGGTAAATCTGGTGGACCACATCAAAGAATTCCATGTAATGTGTATGGAGGTTGCTTACAATTATTCCTACTTGATGCACCTTTTCCCACACAATTGGTAGGCCCGACAATTGATTGGTTCTCACAATTGCCTCTGAGGATTCAAAACTTCCAACACATTATCAATACGTTCATAGATCATTTCTCCTTCAATCTCGACATGGATGTAAGCTTAGAAGAGTTATACAACCTCAACCAAAACAAGGGGGAATCCTTCACAAACTTCCTACAATAATGGAGGCAATGAGCTAGCAAGAGAAAATGCCTTATCCTTGAGGAGCAACAAGTTGAAATCATCATTGCTAATGTCAACACAGATTTATCCTTTTAGTTAAAAATGCAATATGTTACATCTTACAACAAGCTTATCCCTAGGGCCCTCAACATTGAGAGAGCCCTAATCACACAATGGAGCACACAAGTGTATAAAGACAACCACCCATCCACTAGTTCTAATGAAAAGCCCCACTTTTGGGCCAAGAATAAGAATGTTACTAGTGATGGTATTGTTGATGCAAATGTGGTATTGAATGCTCCTAGGCAAGTAAACACCTAAACCATGAACACACAACAACCATCCTTGCCACTGCCAAACAATCAACCAACAATCGGTGTTGTAAATACTCAGCGTGGACCACAAAGAACAAATAGTACAGTCCTAAGTGACAATTCACTCCCGTAAGGGAACTTATGGAGGATGTGTTGAAGAATTTAATATAGTCTAACCTTATTATACTCCCCAATTTTTCAAACTATCAAGCACCACAAGTCAAACCCCCTAGCTATAGAGAAGATCATTTTTGTGAATTTCACCGATACAAAGGTCATAACACACAAAATTGTTTTAGACTTAAACATCTAATACAAGATATAATTGAACAAGGAGATATTGATGTTGATAAAAAATTTGGGAATGAAAATTTGAAAATTTACACAATCCCTATGCCTAATCATACAAAAGTGAAAGATTCGACAAAGGCATCAAACTCAAATAATGTAAACCATACCGATGATACCATAGTGGGACACATTGGTGTTATTCATTCATAAAAACATAAGGAATCAGACACATATCAAGATACTGTTTTAAAACAAAGTCCAAGCCAATCAACAGTGTCTAGCAATATTTCATATCGTAATGGTATCAAGTATGTATCAGATTGTGATATATCTCCCATATATTACTCCATGATTGGGAACATTGAAGAAGTTTTGACAGAGTAAGAAATATCCCTTATTGCACCCATACCTACCAAAAGTTGTGAAGAGTCTTTTATCAATGGTGTATCATCCACCCAAGGATCATGTCAAGAGGAGGCTCTTGAGGATTATGAAAGTTACTCTGAATCGAGTTGGGATCAAAAGCCCCTATCCCTAGAGTTTCATCAAGAGCTAACATACATCTTCCAAACCATTTTAAACTCCAAAGATATCCCCAATATCACCCATGAGATGTTTCTTTCCTGTGATGGGAATATAGAAATTCTTCATCTAGAAATAGAATCCTTTACTCTTGACATCAACACACAAGAGCAAGCAATGGTCAAGATTCTTGATTCTTACAGTGATGGTGCATCATTGAAATCTTTTAAGTTAGCACCAAAATCTTTTGAAGTAGTATCGACAGATAATGATGTCATAGAATCAGAGCAAATAGTTCATATTCCTAAACAAAAGGAACCCATAGCAATATCATGTGTTCATGACAAGTCATATTCAGTGGCTATGGATCTAAGGATACATTATCAGGGTAGAGGATTAGGTATTGTCAATACCTTCACAATGCTAGGGAAATCTTGTCTAATGCAAACATCTACATAGGGGCCACGAAGGATCCTTATGGTGAAAAGACTGTCAACATTACAACTAGTTGTATCATGAATCATCATCCACCCATCATCTCATACATAAATTGGGACCAACATAAAAATAAAGATTCCTATCAAAGAAAGGAGAAGATCATCAAAGAAAATGAAGCAATAAAGAAAAAAGGATAAAGCAAATACAAATGCATACCAAAGAAAAATAAAGAAAATGATCCCTCCAAAACTCCATTAGTCAAAGAAACTACGGGGAAAAATAAAAAAGGGAAATGTATCCATCAAAAGCGTCCTCAAATACAAAAATAAGATTCTCAAGAAAGGAACAAATTATATCCAGTAGTTGGTCCTAATTTCACAAAATCCACCATATCCACTCATCATTTCCCATCTTCCCAAATTTGAAGAGTCAAAGGTTCCAAACCATCGACCAATCCATCTCATATTCCATCATGCATGACACCGTACACTCCATCCAATTCTCACGTTAATCGTGTGTTGACAACTACACTTCATCATAAGGATTTTGAAGGAACTCTTTTGCGATGTGTGCACATAGACAAGGTTAATTCCAATACCAACAAGGCAGATCATAGTTCTCAAAAAGTTGCATTCAAGTGCTCATATCTTAGCAATGCAACTTCTTCAAGCAAGATATCATTGGCATGTTATGATAGTGGCATCTACATCAGTACCATCAAGTGGCTCAACATGAGGGTATATTTTTTGAAAAACCCAAAAAAACAAAAATAAAGAAAATAGTAAAAATAAAAATCATCCTCCAGTGAAAACCACTACGATGGTGCTTTGGGCATATAATATGATGAAAACCTAGAAAAAAGGTGTCATGAGTAGAATTGAGCGTCTATATGATCCTTCTCAGACAAAAGTATCTCATCATTTTCATGATAAATCCAATGTTCTCTCCATCCATCCTATCCAACTTTATCCATATATTCTAGCTTATCTTGATCTTGACAAAGATTTGGTGTATACTTCAACTCTACTCATGGAAGACTTTTGATAGACTCTTTACAATTTCATCTCATGAAGTCCCATAGACCATATCTAGCATGCTAAAACTCTATTGAACTCTTTGCATATATGTTACCTATCTTGGTTTGTCTATTGACTATTAAACATTGCTAGACACTGGGGGTAGGTTCTTGCACTCTTGTTTTCAAATAACTCTTGATCCATGTCTTATATCTCATAACATGACATTGACATCATGATCTAGGTATCGTTTTCCTCAAAATCATTTAAAATCCCAAAACATCTCAAAATCTCATCCAAACCCAAAAACACTTGCAAAAATATAGAAAATTTGAAAACATCAAAATATTGCATAGAAAAAAATCTAAAAACATTCAAAAAGTTGTAAAGTCAAAATCCAAAACATCTAAATCACATAAAAAATCCCTAAATAGGTCAAACTTTGAAAAAATAAAAAACATTCCCAAAGTCAATTGAACTAAATTGTCTTTGAGCTTGAATGTAGGCAAGGCCATCACTAATGTTCCCTCGAGACACCCTAGGTCAGTCCTTTAGGAGTCCACCATAATAATCTGACAATTCATGAAGTGTTCATATTTCATCAATAATAGGTCAAAGTCAATTGAACTACATGGTATTTGTGTGTATAACATAGGCAAGACTAATCTTTGATGAGCCCCCAAGGCAGTAGGTCGGTCCCTTTTAGGTCTTGGTCAAAACTCATAAAAAAAAAAAATATTTGAAAACTTAGAAAACAAAAAAACATCTAAAAATTTGAAAAAACCCTAAACAACCTCAAATAATCAAAAACCTA